>CM060255.1:31631652-31919229 GCA_030684275.1 Acipenser oxyrinchus oxyrinchus | reverse complement strand
GAGGTGCCCCAAGCTCCAGCAGGGCGCAAAGCCACCAGCGCCAGCACCGCCCCTCCGAGTCCACCTCGCCCGGGGCCCTCCAAGAGGCCCGCAGAGGGGGCAAAAGCACCCGCCCCCTCCCAGTAACATCCGGGGAAAGGGAGAAAGGCCCCAGGCGGCGGACCCTCCGCGCCTCCGAAGCGCCGGGGAGAAGGCCGCCCGAGTGGACCGTGGTCGCCCGCCACAAAGAAGCGGCGGCCAGGTCCACCGGGGAGGCCAAGCAGGGGCGACGAAGCCCACCGCCCCACCATCTGGCGGCGGGTCAGGGGAGGCCCTGAGAAAGGGACTCCCTCGCGGCACCCCAGCGAGGCAGGGCGGCAAAGCCGCCCGTAAAACAAAGCACCTCATCCCCACAGAGGGTGAGGAGAGAGCGCTGCCGGGCGAGCTCCCGTCGCCGTGACAGGGCAGGGGCAGCCTCCGGCAGCATCAGGGGAAGAGGAAGGCAGCGCGCCTTCCCGTGTGCGCGCAAGTGCACACGTCCCGGCCTCTTGGTGAGGGTCCCGGGGCGAAGAAGGCCCCAAAACCAAAGCGACGCCTCGGCGTCCCCTCTACCGGCAGCGAGGGCTCCGGCCCTCGTAATGCCACAGAGGGGAGAAGGATCCATCCCGAGGCGGTCGGGGCTCCAGAAGAAGCGGAGCCCATGGAAGAGGCCCCGCCGAGAGGCAAATGGGGAGGGAGGAACCCGAGAGGGCAGAGGAGGAGCCCTTCGGGTAGATCCCCTCCCGTCAATAAAGAGACCTCGGAAGCCGGCCCGACTCTACCATCGAGGGGCCGGCAGCAGAGAGGTCGCCGAGGGGCGCAGGAGGGGCCCCGAAGAGCAGCTGCCTCGGGCACCGCCTTCCTCCGACAGCGACACGGGTCCTGAAACCTGTGTTGCCGAGGAGAGGCGGCGGAACCAACTCCCGAGGCAGGCATGGGCTCCGCGGATAAGCGGAGCCCATGCAGGCGACCCCGCCGAGGGGCGGAGGGAGGAAGAACAACCCCTCCCAGAAAAGAGCTGCCTCTGGCTCCCGTCTCCGGGAGGAGGCGGACTCGGCCCCGAGGCTGGCGTGGGCTCCGGACGCGGAGCCCATGCAGGCGACCCGGCCGAGGGGCGGAGGGAGAAGAGCCCCCACCCAGAAAAGAGCTGCCTCAGGCTTCCCTCTCTTGCGGCGACGGGGTTCCGGCCCTCGTGCTGCCGCGGAGGAGGAGAGAAACACCCCTGAGGCAGGCGTGGGCTCTGCGGAGCCACGCGCACAATGGTCTCCGGGCGCAGAGGGAGGGAAGAACCAGAGAGGGCAGAAGGTGGTGCCCTCGAGGTAGATCCCCTCCCGAAGTGCAGCGGGGCCAAGTTCCAGTCACCGAGGGGCTCGGGAGGAGCCCCGGAAGAACAACCGCCTCGGGCTTCCCTTTCGGCGGCGGCGAGGGCTCCGGCCCTTGCGCGCCGTCGAGGAAGCGTCGCCCGGCGGTCCCGGTGACTGATGCGGAGGAGGGAAGGACCCGAAAGGGTGTATCCCCTTTCTCTAGGGAGGAGGAAGGACCGAGAGGGTGGATCCCCTTCCTTCGAGGAAAGAGGGCGGGCCTGAGACCGTGCCTCGGACCTCAAGGAGGGACCCAGGCGGGGACCAAACCATCGGGCTCGGCGGTGTCGCCCGGCGCCCGTCTGCACCCCAAATCCAGGGTGCAGGCGGTCCCCGAGAGTCCCTCCGCCCGGTCTCTCCCGCCCGCGTCCCGGGGTGGGCGCAGGGAGGACGGTGAAGCTCAAAATAAGGCGCAGCAGCTCACCCTGCGTGAGTGCGTTGTGCTTTACCATCGCGAGGCGATGGAGAGCTGAGGAGAGGGAGGAGGATACCGAGTCCACGGGCAGCGTGGGCTCGGAGGTTCCGTCCGTCTCTCTCCCAGACATCCCTGTGGTGGAGCTCCACGAATTCTTGGAGGCCACTGTCCACCGCAGGGACAAGGTAATGCTGGCCCTGGACAAATGGGGGACTTCCAGAGGATCTTACAGTCTGTGAGGTCCTTCCTCAGGGCCAGCCACGCCAGTAAAACTTCGGGCTCGAGCGTGCACATTCGGGCCCGTAAGTTACGACCAGTTGGTGAGCCGGGAGAACTCAGGATCTCCCGTGGCGTCGCCAACAACTCCTGACAGAAGATCATGTATCACATCGGTACTGTGAGCGTCAGCGGGTGTAGGGACCCTTTCCGCGGGGCCCAGGTAATCTCCTACCTGAAAAAGGGGTTACTCTGTGTGCTTCCTGCAGGAAACCCACACGACCCCAGAGGCGGAAGCCAACTGGCTTCTGGAGTGGGGGAGAGTGTCGTTCAGCCATCTCACCGCCACCTCTTGTGGGGTGGCGGCGCTCTTCTCGGGTCCTTTCTTCCCACGGTACTTTCGATGTGGTAGGCGTCGTGCGGGCCGTCTGTTACACCACGGATCCGGGGCGGCGACAGTATCGTTCACCTGGTGAGCGTGTGCAGCGCCGTCCGCGGGTCGGCGAGGTCCAGTTCTTTCGCCAGATGTCGACCTATATGAACAACATCAGCGCCCGGCGAGTGCGTGGTCCTCGGGGTGATTTCAACTGCACCCTCGAGGCCGCGGACAGGGTGGGGGCGAGCACTACCCTCTCTCGTCGGCAGCACTGAGAGAGCTGACCGCTCGGCTCTCTCTGGTCGACATCTGGCGTTGGCATCACCGGACGTCCCGCCTTCACCTTCACCAGGGTGAGGGAGGCGGGTGTCTCAGTCCCGGATCGACAGGCTCTACGTCACCAGGAGCCACGCTCACTGCGTTCGCTCCTCCGACATAAGGCGGCGCCGTTCACGGACCACAACCTGGTGGCGTGGCGGTGGCCCGGTGCCAGTCGGACGCGCCTCCGCCTACTGGCACTTTAACAACGCCTTGTTGGAGGGCGGCGCTTTGAGCAGTCGTTCGGGACTTTTGGGCGGTCTGGCACGGCCGGCGATCTCGCTTCCCCGCGTGGCGTCAGTGGTGGGGCGTGGGGAAAGCGCAGATCAAGATCTTCTGTCAGGAGTACACGAGGCGCGAGCAGGCGGAGGACTCACGGATCGGCGGCTGGAAGGGAGCTGCTCGATCTGGAGAGCCGCCTGGCTCGCGAGGGCCAACTTCGAGCAGAAGCGTGCGAGGAGAAGAAGTGCACCCTGCGGGACCTGCAGCTCCAGCGGTCCGGGGGCCTACGTGCTTCGCGGATCCAGTTCGCCGGAGATGGACGCGGCTCACACTTCTTCTGGCGTTGGAGAAAAGAAGGAGACCGCAGGAACATCACCTGCCTTCTGGCGGACGGCGGCTCCCTTCTGGCGGATCGGAGGCGTGAGCGAGAGGGCCGAGCCTTTTACTCGGACCTCTTCTCTCCGGATCCCGTCGACTCCGGCAGCGTGCAGGGTTCTTTGGGGCGGGCTTCCCACGGTCGGCGAGGCGTCAGGGAAGAGTTCGAGGCCGACTGACCCTGGCGAGCTCTCTGGCGCTCTTAGTCTGATGCCCTACAACAAATCGCCGGGCATCGGCGGGCTGACCGTGGAGTTCTTCAGAAAGTTTTGGGACTTGCTGGGGCCCGCCTTTGCGCGGGTCCTGGCGGAAGCCTCTGAGACGGGGAGATGCCCCTTTCGATGAGGCGGGCGGTGATCACGCTCCTGCCCAGAAAGGGGATCTCCGCTGCCTTAGAACTGGCGCCCGGTCTCGCTGCTGTGCACGGACTACAAAATCGTGGCCAAGGCCGCCTCCCTGAGCTCAAGTCCGTGCTGGCAGGCGTGGTCCACCCGACCAGTCCTACGGTCCCGAACGGACGATCTTCGACAACATCTTCCTGGTTGGGACCTGCTGCACTACTGCAGGAGGACCGGTCGGTCGGTCGCCTTCTTGTCTCGACCAAGAGAAGGCGTTCGACGGGTGGATCACGCAGTATCTCTTTGGAACCCTGCGAGCATTGGATTCGGGCGAAGTTCGTCGGCCTCTTCCGAATGCTATGCGCCTCTGCCGAGTGCCTTTTGAAGGTGAACTGGTCCCTGACCGCACCCCTCGCGTTCAGGAGAGAATGCGTCAAGGCTGCCCTCTGTCCGGACAACTGTGCGCGCTGTGCATCGAGCCCTTCCTCTGCCTCCTTCGCAGGAGGCTCACGGGGATGGCGCTCGGCGCGCCGGACACGAGGTGGTCCTGTCGACTACGCCCGACGGCGTGCTCCTAGTGGCCTCCGATCCGGTCGATCTGGAGAGGATGCGGAGCTGCCAGGCGTTTACTCTGCCGCGTCCTCTGCCAGGATCAACTGGACCAAATGCTCCGGGTTGTTAGTAGGCCCCTGGCGGGTGGACTCCCTCCTGCGCGCTCCAGCAATTCCAGTGGGCGCGGACAGCTTCAAATACCTGGGAGTCCACCTGAGCCCGCGGAGACCTCGGTCGCAGCCAACTGGAGTGGAGTTGGAGGACAAGGTTGCTGCGAGACTGAGGTCGTGGTCGGGTCTGCTGAAAGTGCTTTCCTTCAGGGGCAGGGCTCTGGTCATCAACCAGCTGGTGGCGTCGATGCTCTGGCATCGACTCACCGTCCTGAGCCCGCCCCTGAGTTTGTGGCCAGGGTCAGAGGAAGCTGGCGGACTTCTTCTGGGCGGAAAGCACTGGGTCTCTGCGGGGTGCTGAGCCTCCCTCTGGCCGAGGGAGGACAAGGGTTGGTGTGCATCAGGACTCAGGTGCACACCTTCCGCCTCCAGACCCTGCAGAGATACCTGTCGCAGACCCGGCCCCGCAGTGGTGCGCTGGCCTCCCTCCTCCTGCGCCAGCTGCACCACTTGGGCTACGACCTGCAGCTGTTCTGGCTCAACCTCCCGGGGATCCGTCTCCCGAGCTGCGGTCTTTACAGGGACCTGCTCAAGACCGGAGCATGTTCGACATCAGCCGAGTCGCAGTTCTCCCTCGACCACCCTTCGTTCCGTGTCGAGGAGGACCCTGTCTGTGATGGCGCTCCACACCCTCCACTTCCTCGCCCTCGTCTCCCGCCCGAGACACTGCTTGGCGGGAGCCCCTCAACCCGGAGGCGAGAGTCCCCAGTGGGAGGCTCTGTACTCCCGCTGGTCCCCAGAGGTGCTGGGGACCTGGGATGGAGGGTGCTACGGGCGCTTCAGCGTCAGGAGAGGTCCTGCGTCACTTCACCGACTTCGGACCCGCATGCCCTTTCTGCGGTCAGTCCGAGTCGGTGTTTCACATCTACTTCCTTTGCGCCAGGCTGCAGCCGTTCTTTTTGTTCCTGAAGAACCTCCTGCTGCAGTTCTGGCTGCATTTTTCCCCCACCCTTTTTGTTTTTGGGCACCCTGTTCGTGGCTCCAGCAAGAAGAGAGACCTCCTGGTGAATCTGCTCCTGGCTCTTGGCAAACTTACCATCTACAAGACCAGGAAGCGTAAGATCACCGGGGAGGGTCTCTTTGACTCTGAGGGCCATGTTCAGGGCCCTCCTCCGTTCCCGGGTGGCGTTAGAGCACGCCGACGCGGAGTCCACTGGCGACATGACGGCTTTTGTCGACCAGTGGGCTCTGGGTGGCGTGCTCTGTACCACCCCCCCCTTTCTTTTGAACATTTAATTTACTGGGTCAGTTAATGGCCGTTTTTGGTTGGCACCCCCTTTTGATTAGGGGGTGCCAAACTGAATCTTTTCACCGGCTGCCTTTGGGCAGCTGGTGCGCCGGCTGCCAATAGGCAGTCGGCGCAGTTTCTGACCGGCTTTTAAATAGGCTGCACCCTTGAGCGTGTGCAGACGTGTTAGAGGAGAGCTCCTGCTCAAAGTTCAAAAACAGTGTTTTACACTTTTTATTTTCAAAATCTTTTTACTTTATTTTATTTCTAAAGTAGCAGTGCACCTTTTTTGTTAATAAAACCTTTTATTTAGTGTTTTAAAACACTCTTTTTTCTTTTGTTTCTCCTACACTTGCATTGTTTGCAAGTGTAGGAGGGCAGCCATTTTGGCTTGTTTTTTTCCTTTGTTTTTCTTTTAATTTTTACTTCATTAAACTAGTTTCTTTTCTTTGCTTTTTAATTTTTTATTAAATAGCACTTTCTTTAGTTTATTTTAAAATTATTTTAAATCAATACACTGTTTTAGTTTTTGTTTTAAAAATCCTTTTGTTTTAATCCTGCTTCTGCCTTGTGCAGAGTGGGGAAGGACGAGCAAGGAGCACATGCCGTGTGCTCCTTTGTTTGCCCTTTGTTTGTGATTTTTGATTTTCTTTTAAGTTTAAAACTATTTTTAGTTTTAAACTTTGATTTATTTTGAATTTTTCTTTTACCCTGCACTATTGGAGGGGTGTCCCAATTGTATTTGTTTGTTTATTTAAAAATAAATAAATACTTTTGTTTGGAAAAAAAAAAAAAAAACCTTTTGTGTTTTTGGTTGTTTTATTTTTATTTTTGTGTGTGTGTAAATTTTTATTTATTTCCTTTTTAAAAAAAAATAAATAATTTTTGTTTGTTTGTTTTGTTTTAATTTCACTACTCCTGCACTATTGGAGTGCCTCGGGCTTCCTTTCCGGCGACGAGGGCTCCGACCCTTGCTTGACCGTCGGGAAAGCGTCGCCCAGGCGGTCCCGGTGACTGATGCGGAGGGAGGGAAGGACCGAAAGGTGTATCCCTTTCTCCAGGGGAGGGAGGAAGGACCGAGAGGGTGGATCCCCTTCCTTCGAGGAAAGAGTGCGGGCCTGAGACCGTGCCTCGGACCTCAAAGGAGGGACCCAGACCGGGGAGCAAACCGTCTGGCTCGGCGGTGTCGCCCGGCGCCCGTCTGCGCCCGAAATCCAGGGTGCAGACGGTCCCCGCGAGGTCCCTCCGCCGGTCTCTCCCGCCCGCGTCCCCAGGGGTGGGGCGCAGGGAGGACGGTGAAGCTCAAGATAAGGCGCAGCAGCTCACCCACCAACGGGAGTGCGTTGTGCTTTACCATCGCGAGGGGCGATGGAGAGCTGAGGGAGAGGGAGGAGGATACCGAGTCCACGGGCAGCGTGGGCTCGGAGGTTCCGTCCGTCTCTCTCCCAGACATCCCTGTGGTGGAGCTCCACGAATTTTTGGAGGCCACTGTCCACCGCAGGGACAAGGTAATGCTGGCCCTGGACAAATGGGGGGACTTCCAGAGGGTCTTACAATCTGTGAGGTCCTTCCTCAGGGCCAGCCACGCCAGTAAAACTTCGGGCTCGAACGTGCACATTCGGGCCCGCAAGTTACACGACCAGTTGGTGAGCTTCGGGAGAACTCAGGATCTCACCACAATAAACCAATAAGTAAAAAAATCACAAAATAAAACCCCAAAACATAACACCCACATCAATGGCTAGGGCGTAAAGTAACAAAATAAAAACCCCCACTACAATGACTAGGGAGCAAAGTACAAAATAAATTAATGAAGCGCTCCAGTAATAACTAAAGAGCTATCGCTTCAATTCGCTCAATCTCCACTCAAGTCCCCAAGGGCAGGTGAACAGCGTCTTCTCAACTCCACAAAATCCCTGTCTTCCGTACCACAACCAGGACAGTCCCCCTTTAACGTGTGCCCTCTCCTGGAGAAAAGAGAAGGGAAGAAAACACAGCAGCAATGATCTGTTCCAACAGCACTTAGTTCTTCCCAATCGCACCTTGCTAGGTAGAGTAAAACAATGGCAATATAAAGGAGATCAATAAGAAAACATATCTAAAATCCCACAACAAATAGAAGCACTTTCCATCAGAATCAATAAAAATAGAAAAAAAAAAGGTACACCAGGGTCCACTGTAACAACTAGAGTTTCTGACAATTATAAAATCATACCGCAATTTCCATCACCCAGCAATTCGCTTAATACACCCAGTTATCTAGGTAGCAGCCACAATCCAATGCAGCCTCAAACAATAATCCCAGTTCCAGTTCCGGTACTTCTATATTCCAGTACTTCAATCAGCAATCCCAAGGTGCACCATAATTCTCCTCCCCAGTTCTCATCCTTTGTATCCTGACATCTGTCTTTTTGTGCGTCCCTTCGGTATCCTGGTGTGTCTCCCTCTGTATCCTGGTGTGTCTCCCTCTGTATCCTGGTGTGTCTCTCCTCCCAGTTCATGCTGTGCTGCTTATAAACCCAGTTGGCCACTCCTATTCCTGCTCAAAACCAATCAGACACCCCCAACATCTAATTGGCACTAGCACTGGCCCAAAAAACTACATTTCCCAAAATCGAACAGGAAATGTCTATATAAGGCGCGGGTTGATGACGTCACACTCCTGCTTCTCCTCAGCCACAGTGCTCCGTGTAATACAAACAAAAAACGAGGTGAGTAACTTAACTTACATAATAAATAAATGTGCTTCAAAAACAAAGTAATAGTGTTCTCACAACAAAAACAAATTAAATATGTGATAAACCAATAATAATAAAAAAAAACGTTATTTAAAAATACAAACAATACAAAACTGGGCTAGAAACACTAAATTGTCATTCTGTGACACTCTCCCCTGCTTGTCCGTACCCGTCCCGGGAACGGTGCCTTCAAATCTATGATTCTCTTAGATTAGTACTCACTGTCGATAGCGGGCTGGGGGCCTTCCCAAGTTCTCCCTCTGGGAGCGCCTCAACTCAGGAACCTCTTCCGGTATCTGTTCAGGCATCTGGGGACCGGCAGAACCATAACCACTGTTCCACAACATCAATAAGTAATCTTCTACATGACCATCTAAAGGTTCTACCTGCTCAACTGGGGGGCTTCGTAACTGAAGGGTGCAAATTCGAAGCCGATTACGATGCAGGGTATGAATTGGTCCATCCTTACCTTCAGGCCTTACTTTGTACATTGGTCCACCTTCCTGGACTTCCTCCACCACCACATGCGGTAGACTATCCCATCGATCATGTAGTTTCCCTCGTCCCCGATGTCGAGTATTACGTACTAACACTCGCTCCCCGGGCAACAGTGGCAAAGCTTGAGCCTTACAATCGTACCGTAGTTTGTCCTTGGCAGCTGCTCTTCGGGCCTGCTCCCCTGCTTTTTCATAGGCCAGTGACAATCTCTCATGGTGTCGCTGGACCCACTCTTCCATGGTAACTTCTTCCTTTCCACTCCAAACCCCTAAGGCCACTTCCACAGGGAGACGAGCATTGCGTCCAAACATCAGGTAAAATGGAGTATAGCCTGTGGACGCATGGGCAGTGTCATTATAGGCCTGTACCCTTTCTGGCAAATGCTGTACCCACTGAGCCTGTTGTTCTACCTCTAAGGTGCCCAGTAAACTCAGAAGGGTCTGATTAAATCTCTCGCATGTACCATTTCCTTGTGGATGGTACGGCGTGGTGCGACTCTTTCGGCAACCATAATACTGGCAGAGTTCTTTCATTAGATTAGACTCAAAATTGGCGCCCTGATCCGAATGGAACCGCTCAGGGCACCCAAAAGGCTGGATTATATACTGCCATAATGCTCTAGCAGTGGTACGGGCAGTCTGATCCCGGGTAGGGATGGCCCAAGCATATTTGGTAAATAAGTCTGTTGCCACCAAAATGTACTGATATACATCACTAGGTCTACTCAAAGTAAGGAAATCTACAGCAATAACTTCCAATGGAGCCCTAGTCACAATTGGAACCAGAGGTGCCCTACCTTCTGGTCGTGCCTTCCGTAGGATACATCGTTCACATTCAGATATCCACCTTGTCGCATCCCTCCGCATCTGAGGCCAATAAAAGCCACGTTGAAGGGCTGATTGTGTCCTATCTACTCCCAGATGTCCAGACCTTACGTGGTAAGCTTCCCACATTGATCGACGATGCTGTAAAGGGACTAGAATTTGTAGACATACCTCTTGGGTCCCTGGGTCCTGCACCCGTCGTACCAGCACACCATCCCGCAGTTCCAATCGCGACCATTGTTGGAGGAGTTTACCCACCTCTGCAGATTCCTTCCACTCCTCTGCTGTAGGTGCCACTCCACGTTCCACGAACTGCCTCAACCGTAGATAGGCTGGATCTTGTTCCTGTCTCTCCCTCCAACAACATGGATCCCCAAGGGACCGCTGCACATTACCAAAGACTCCCATGACTAGCACATCTTCCTGAAGTTTCATACCAGAACTTATCTCCTGCAAAGGCAACCTTGACAGCACATCTGCATTTACATTACTCCTGGCTGGTCGATACTTCAAGTCGTACTGGTAATTAGCAAGTTGTGCGGCCCAGCGCTGTTCGGTAGCCCCCAATTTAGCAGTCTGTAGATGGACCAATGGGTTATTATCTGTATATACTGTAAATTTGGCACCCCAGAGACAAGGTAGCAATACGCTGATAACGGCCCAAAAAGACAGAAAACGGGTTTATATTCCTTACCCTGACTGGGATACGTCCTTGTTTTACCACTCCAATAGTTCTTGCTGCACATACCGCATCCAGAACACAGAGTGGTTCAACCAAAGCACTTTGGCCTTCCTTTAGTCCTGCGGGCACCGCGCCACAGCACTACCTCACTTTGGGCAGGCACCTTCACTGGATGTCTGTAAGCTGGCCGCAATGACCCTGTACCACTGAAATTGAGGACGAAGCCTGAATCCGACAGCAATCCTCGAAAGCAGCCTCCCATAACTTACGACAAGCCCCTTCCGACTGAGTTGACAGGAAGTTAGCCTGTACCTGGGGGTTAGAAAACAAAACGTCCCAACAAGAACCAATTATATTCATCCCCAGGATGGGCAAATCAGGTGATCCTTCCTTCCCATCTTTTGCTATCACAATCCCTTTCTTTAACAACTTAATCTCCCCTACTTGTACATCTACCAAGGCATAGCCTACATAAGGGATCTCCAGGCCATTTGCAGCCCTCAACGTAAGCCATTCAAGATCTCCCCTCGCACCCACCCGTTGCTCTGGAAATAACCGACCATAGCAGCCCTCCGACATGAGAGTTACTTGCGAGCCGGTGTCCAATAGACAATCTACAAGCTGTCCATCAAGTAGTACTTGCACTATTGGACATGCACCCACCACAATGGATGGTTCTATCTGTACAGGGTCGTCAAGAGAATTTCCAGTCACAAGACCCACTGTGACTGGAGATTCTAGTTTAAAGCCGGTCTTAGACCATTCCTGGCTACACAATGCCGACTAATGTGTCCACTCTCACCACACTTACAACAGATGGGCCGGCCCTGCCTATCCCACTGTAGAGCTGGTCTCTGGGGTACCATAGATGGCCTCCGCACCCCTCTCAATGGTTCTCCAGTCGATCTCATAGTGCTCCTCTCTGGCACGGAGTCCGACCTTGCAGTGGAGGTATGTACTCTACAGGTATTGCTCTCTGGGCCTTAAACCCCTGTCGCAGCTCCTCACCCAAGGTCTTACCCAAGTCTGCTATTTGGCCTCGCATCTCCTGGAGGAGCTCCTTTCGTAATTCCTGCTTCCAGTCAACCTCCTCCATCTCGAGAAGCCCTCGCCGCCTTGCTGCTGTGGAACAAACTGATGCTTGCCACCCCTCACCTTGTTGATCTTCTTCATGATACATGGCTTCCTTCCGTAACTGATCAAATGTGAGGCCTGGTTCTCGGCGAACCTGATGTTTCAGCTCCTGACGCAGATCCCCTTCCTGCAAACCCCAAAGGAACTGGTCCCGAAGGATCCGATCAACCCGGTCAAGGCCCTCTGGGTCCCGACGTTGTAACCGCTGGCCCAATTCCCGCAAACATAATATGAAGGCTCGCACCGCCTCTCCCGGTCGCTGTCTGCAATCAAAAAACATTGAACGTAACAGGGCAATAGAAATCTTATCTCCAAATAGCTCCCCCAAGTGGCAGAAAATCCGCTCAGGGCTTGCCCGGTCAAGTGCCTCAAGAATGACCACTTCTCGTCTAGCTTCACCCTCTAATGCACTTAACACAAAATCACACTGTTGCTCAATGGTCCATGTCTGAGCCCGCAACATAGCCTGAATCTGCCTTTTCCAGTCCTCAAAACAAATATCCGAACCGGTGCCCCTAAACTTCGGGACCCATGGTGCCCCTATAAAAAATGGTGCCGCCATCTTTGCCACCTCATTTTGTATTTCCCCTCCAGGCATGTTAGCTCTGTCTGGTCCCAATACAGTAGTCACAATCCTGTCGACTACGCCAAGTGTCACCAGTCGTCAAAGCACGAGGCTGCTTAATCTAATATGTTATTTATAGTAAACTTTTGGTTTACCAGTAGCCAACTACGCCACCTGGTGATGGTCAGGCACCAGGACCTGGATTTCAAACAAATTAACACAGGTTCGTTTTAAAATGTGACTAGTTGAGAACCACCACAAACGCTAACCACACCAAGAGGCAGACACAAATTGCACAATATAAAATGGTTTATTAAAACACCACAATAAACCAAAAAGTAAAAAAATCACAAAATAAAACCCCAAAACATAACACCCACATCAATGGCTAGGGCGTAAAGTAACAAAATAAAAACCCCCATACAATGACTAGAGAGCAAAGTACAAAATAAATTAATGAAGCGCTCCAGTAGTAACTAAAGAGCTATCGCTTCAATTCACTCAATCTCCACTCAAGTCCCCAAGGGCAGGTGAACAGCGTCTTCCCAACTCCACAAAATCCCTGTCTTCCGTACCACAACCAGGACAGTCCCCCTTTAACGTGTGCCCTCTCCTGGAGAAAAGAGAAGGGAAGAAAACACAGCAGCAATGATCTGTTCCAACAGTACTTAGTTCTTCCCAATCGCACCTTGCTAGGTAGAGTAAAACAATGGCAATATAAAGGAGATCAATAAGAAAACATATCTAAAATCCCACAACAAATAGAAGCACTTTCCATCAGAATCAGTAAAAAAAAAAGGTACACCAGGGTCCACTGTAACAACTAGAGTTGCTGACAATTATAAAATCATACCGCAATTTCCATCACCCAGCAATTCGCTTAATACACCCAGTTATCTAGGTAGCAGCCACAATCCAATGCAGCCTCAAACAATAATCCCAGTTCCAGTTCCGGTACTTCTATATTCCAGTACTTCAATCAGCAATCCCAAGGTGCACCATAATTCTCCTCCCCAGTTCTCATCCTTTGTATCCTGACATCTGTCTTTTTGTGCGTCCCTTCGGTATCCTGGTGTGTCTCCCTCTGTATCCTGGTGTGTCTCCCTCTGTATCCTGGTGTGTCTCCCTCTGTATCCTGGTGTGTCTCCCTCTGTATCCTGGTGTGTCTGCCTCTGTATCCTGGTGTGTCTGCCTCTGTATCCTGGTGTGTCTGCCTCTGAATCCTGGTGTGTCTGTCCTCCCAGTTCATGCTGTGCTGCTTATAAACCCAGTTGGCCACTCCTATTCCTGCTCAAAACCAATCAGACACCCCCAACATCTAATTGGCACTAGCACTGGCCCAAAAAACTACATTTCCCAAAATCGAACAGGAAATGTCTATATAAGGCGCGGGTTGATGACGTCACACTCCTGCTTCTCCTCAGCCACAGTGCTCCGTGTAATACAAACAAAAAACGAGGTGAGTAACTTAACTTACATAATAAATAAATGTGCTTCAAAAACAAAGTAATAGTGTTCTCACAACAAAAACAAATTAAATATGTGATAAACCAATAATAATAAAAAAACACGTTATTTAAAAATACAAACAATACAAAACTGGGCTAGAAACACTAAATTGTCATTCTGTGACAGAAGCATGTGTCCTTTTCTCTTAATGAAGTGCCACTGGCCTTTCAGAGCAGTTCTACTTCATGTAGTTTGCCTGATATTATGTTCATAACTCCCCTTACCTTACAGACTTCACTGCTTCCTTGTTTATGCTTCTGCTCTTTTACTGGTGTATTAAAGTAAAATTAGGACAGGGCAAAGCATACACTAACCCCACAAGTTGGAAAAGTAGGGCACAGGCCACCCTGGCCCCCTGTTTTCATCACACTTTATGGGGGTCAGTGATATGGTTGCTCATAATTAGAAATATTCTGATGTTGTGAATAGCTGTTTCAAGGTTTTAAATTAAAAGGAACTTAATGTCTGCAGCACGGCAGATCTGAATCATCTGAAAGTGCTTTTGAAATGAATTCTCATAACCGTGACATAAAAATAGAAAAATAAATGTAAAATATAATGGTTCAGTTTTTAATGAACAGCAAAATGAACAAAACAGACCAATTTCAATTCATGAAAGCTGACTTGGTGTTTAGTGTGGAACTTCTCTGATGTGTAAAGGTATACTCTGTTGACTAGTATTCTGGGTTTCTCAGGCACAAGTAATTGGCTGTCTGGATTTATTGAAGTATGCATAGCTTGTAGGTCTTTTATATTCTTCAACTAATGTCATATGATACGGTTTCAGATGCATGTTTAAATAGGTTTCGAATAACTGTTATTCTGCGTGAATATACTGAATGTAATGTAGATATGCATGTTTTTGATCAACCAGGTTTTTAGACACAGGTGGGCATTGAAGGGCTGCATGGCCTCCTCTCATTTGTAGATTGTTATGTTCTCATGTGAAAGCATACATCTCTTATATTTAGACAAAATGCACAAAATAGTATTTTTCCTGCATTGAAATGGTCACTTAAATAATTATTTCAAGTAGTCTGTTGATGGCACAAGTGATCTTTTTCTGAAAATAAATTGTTTTCCATATAGGCTACTAACTAAAAGGAAGAGTTCCCCAAAGATCTGGTGAGGGACATATTATTATGTTTCCAGGTCCATTTATTGAAAGTTTTCAACAACAACATAACACCAGTTGGGATTTTCTTTATATTAAAAAAGCAGATTTTCTTTTTAAATATATAGGATATTACAGGAGAAATCTTGATTTAACAACCACGTTTAAAAAAAAAGAATACTTACAAGATGGGATTATCAGTGTATCTGTTAATGCACATAAACTGGTATGCATTTTGAAATGGGCAAATCAGCTCTAAATCAACCAAATTACTACTTTTGAAAGCTTTACACATTTCACAATTCAAGAGAAAATGAACTAAATCAGACAATGTTCTCTTCTCTTTTACACAGCTGGCTGCTGCTGATGAAAAGTAGGAAGTGGTCTCTGGAGTGTATTTCTTATGTCTATCAGATGATGATGAAACATCACATTAAATAAATGATAGAATTTGGTCTTAATTTACAGTTTTAAACTGCCATGTTCTCTTAAAGTGATCTAACAATCCTGTGAAATGATCCATATACACTGACGCTGTAATGCATGTAATGACCAAATATAAATAAGATAATCAATTTGCTTTTCTACCAGAAACAGCTACTGTAAAGGTTGACAAAATATGATAGACATGATTTGACATCTCTTCAGCTTATGTAAATTCAAGTGCAATTGTTTATCACACTGCCCTGCACATTGTTGTATGTTAGACAAACAAAGGGATGGGAATGTTAGGATTATGAGTTGTATTGGAAACAATATGGTTTCTGTTCTTTTTTTTTTTGTTTGTTAAGAAGTTATTAGTCACCAAAATCGTATTCCAGGATAAATGCAGTTTGAGTTTGTATTTCAAAATCAAGTGTAAACGCATTTTGCTCTAGCATTAGAGATTTGCCCCGTCATCAAAATCAGGCCCTATATGCCTAGATTTAAAATGTCACCATTTTATTTTTTCACTTTTCATTTAAATGAGTTTTCAAGCATTATTTGATTTTTTTGATTTTGCTTTCTAGGATAATACTGGTACTGGCAAGACGAAGTCCAGTGCCTCCAACCCCCTAGAAGTCAGTGTATTGAACGTATACAGACACCCTGAAGGACCTTATTGCATTTATAATCCAGGTGAAATAGTGGATTTGAAAAAGAAAAAACAGAAATCATTTTTAGGGCAAAAAATCAACAAACAAAAAAGTTTTTTATTAAATATTCTTACACCAAAAAAGGGAACAAAAAGTAATCCTATTTATAACTACACACTGAGTAAAGCTGGGTAAATTAATTTAATTGAAACAGGACTATTTATTTTTGTTATGTGTTAAATTGTACATTGCCATTGTATGTACATTGGTTAAAAACATGCTGAAAAGATCCACCCCTGATAATACTGTACATCTACCCAGAAGCCTGGCGCCGTTTCGGTTAACAGAGCTTCAGAGTTCATTATTTTTTTCAAGGTCTGTGTTGGAGAGGGGTGGATAATGTGTAGAAGTGTCTTTTTGTGTTTTTCTGTAGCATTTACAGAGCGCTAAAAAGATTATTTGAAGTCACAAAGTCAGCGTGAGTGTGTATATTGACAGATTCGCCGGTTTTGTTTTCATTTATATATCCATTTATTCCAACTCGGAGACTAACGTAGCTTGAAATTATACATTCTTCCCCTTGGGCATTTTGACATTTCCACAGAAATTCCTTAGTATTTTATTAAGATGTGCATTGTTGGGACACAGTTGGGACATCTATTTCAAAGTGTTTCTGTTTTAGCCAGTCCTGAAAGACGACAATTGCACACTGAGTCATTTCTTTTGTATTTTCTTCCAATTTATTTAATTGTTCTTCATCCAAATCGGCATGTCTGCTTACTACTTTGGGGATTTTCTTTGGTGGTTCAGTTTCTTCAAAGACATTCATATCTCCTGGTAATTCTTCACTCGGTTTTACTAGTTACTGTAAGTGTAAACAAGATGCCTACTGTACTGTAAATTCTGTGAGGCAGCACAGTGATTTCTGATAATGTGATGAGGTTTCCACTGTCCGTATCCCTCCAATATATGGACAGCTGGAACCTTGCTTGTTTCACGTTCCATTGCCAGACTTGGATTTATATAGATATATATATATATATATATATATATATATATATATATATATATATATATATATATATATATATATATATATATACAATGCCCTCCATAAGTATTGGGACAGTGAAATCAAAATTGCTATTTTTGCTGTACACTCAAGCAATAAGAAAATACGAGTAAAAGATTAATATGAGGCAAAAGTACAGAATGTCACCTTTTATTTCTGGTTGTTTCAAGACATACATGTTTTACCAACTAAGAATAACAGCACTTTTAGAGTTCCATCCCCCCATTTTAAGTGAGCATAAGTATTGGGACAGTTCAACTTAAAACAAATATAAGAAATATAAAAGCTAGTATTTAGTCGCAAATCCCTTGCATGCAATAACAGCAGTGAGTCTGCGACCCATTGACATCACCAAACTCTTGGTATCGTCCTTTGAGATGCTTTGCCAAGCCTTTACTTGCTTGTTTTGGGGAGTTTCTGACTTCAGTCTCCTCTTCAGCAAGTGAAATGCATGTTCAATCGGATTTAAATCAGGAGATTGACTTGGCCAGTCTAAAACTTTCCACTTTTTTCCACTGATGAACTCCTTGGTTGCATTGGTAGTGTGTTTTGGGTCATTGTCCTGTTGCATTGTGAAGCGCCGCCCAATGAGTCTGGTGGCATTTTCTTGTATATTGGAAGCCAAGATGCTTCTGTACACTTCTGAAGTAATTCTGCTGCTGGCATCATTCGCTACATCATCAATAAAGATGAGTGAGTCCATTCCAGAGGCAGCCATGCATGCCCATGCCGTGACACTACCTCCACCATGCTTCACAGATGAGGTGGTATGCTTTGGATCATCTGCAGTTCTTTTTTTTCTCCACACTTTTGCCTTCCCATCACTTTGATAAAGGTTAATCTTCGTCTCATCTGTCCATAAAACTCTTCCAAAACTCTACTGGCTCATCTCTGTACTTTTTAGCAAATTCTAATCTGGCCTTTCTGTTTTTGGTGCTGATCAGAGGTTTGCATCTTGCAGTGTAGCTTTTGTAATTCTGCTGCCGGAGTCTTCTGCGAACAGTAGATTGTGGCGATTTCACTGACACTTATTTTAGGGTTGTTTTTCACAGCTCTGGTCATTTTTCTGTCATCAACTGCTGTTGTTTTCCTTGGCCGACCTGGTCGTTGCCGATTGCTGAAGATACCAGTGGTTTATTTCTTTTTCAGGACATTCCAAACTATTGATTTGGCTATGTCCAACTTTTGTGCTATTGTTCTAATTGAGTTCCTCTTTTCTTTTAGCAACTAAATCGCTTGCTTTTCTTTCATAGGCAGCTCCCTAGTCTTCATGTTGATTATGCCTACTGACACCAAACGCAGACTCCAAAGGCAAAAGCAAAGGATAGAACTGAGACTACACATTCACAGCTCTTTTATGTGTGAACAATCAATGCAACAGGAAACACCTGATCAATTAGAAACACCTGTGAGCCAAATGTCCCAATACTTAAGCTCACATAAAATGGGGGGATGAAACTCTGAAAGTGCTGTTATTCTTAGCCAGAAATAAAAGGTGACATTCTGTACTTTTGCCTCATATTAATCTTTTACTCGTATTTTCATATTGCTTGAGTGTACAGCAAAAAATAGCAATTTTGACTTCACTGTCCCAATACTTATGGACGGCACTAATATATATATATATATATATATATATATATATATATATGTGTGTGTGTGTGTGTGTGTGTGTGTGTTAAAGTGAAACAGAACTTAGTACTGCTGTTCATTAGCTAGATAAAAAGTCTCCTAAAATATAATGTCTTCATTTACCACACGAGAAAAATCCATCCAACAAAACATTATCCAATTGCTGGTTAGCCATATTACCTTTACAGCCAATCAGAGTAAGAACATTTCAAAGCTTCTCAAAGTCAGTGATGACCGTCATTTGGTTGAAGCATGAGCACGAGTGAGAAAGGAACCAAACTAGAACCAAGACTTGTACCACCTGTTAGTACAAAAAAGCCTTTGCCTGCCTATAATATTAAACTAAACTGTTTAATAAGTTATAGATTTTTTATTAATGCAGACCCTTATTTTATTTTCCGGTGTTGTGAGCTTGTAAGCTATTCCATTGTGTTGTATGTACATTGGAAATTGTTAACTGAGATGGAGAATATAATGTTAAAAACAGGCCCCAAATAGCGTAATTATTTGCAGAGTAGGTGTCATACCTCAATGAAAAAAGACACTGCTGGAACGAACCTTGTAGAACACACACACACAGTTATAAAAGAGCTATGGTTTGTCCATTCTTGAACATGTGGAATGCCCCTTGATTTCAAGTTTAAAAGAAAGGGATGGATAGATAATGTTCTAATTGAGCCTGCTGTACATTTGGAGAAGTTTATTGTTGTCAGTTATCTGTAAGGTGAAACTATTTTAAAAGTTCTTGCAGTAATATTAGATTTTATTGTAGACATTACAGTAAGTAATAGAGCTATGTATCATATAATAATATATTTTTTGTCAAGTCCACATCCAGGTTAGTGGGTCTTTTCCTCCTGCTTCTTTCATAATATTGTGTGACATTCTCCCTGGCTGCGTACGATAAAATAAACTATGGTAACAAATGGTATCTTTTGAGTATATAATATTGCAGGTCATCTTGGTAATTTTCAATTTACTAAAAACAAAAAATTATGAAAACAAAAATTTAGCAAAAATAATCTACAGTCCTTTCAAGAAAGCATGTAATGTATCTTCCATTGATCTCCTGCTCTGCGCCCACCCAAGCCATTCTGTCTGCCACCCCTTCATCTCCCCTCTTTCAGAATACTGGAGTCATCACTGGCTTGAAGACTACAAATACACATAATACCTGGCTTGGTACACTAACAAATTAACCATATGTAGAAAGGCCCCACAATGCAAATTCCCTAACACATACAAAGCGTGCTTACTGGTTCTTCACTCCCAGAATGAACACTGGTAAGCACCTGCTCCACATACCCTTACTAACTCCTTCTCCCCCTACGCTGCCTGCTACAAACTTGAAAATCTCCTTTTACTTTGACTAACAAATCTCTGCTTCTCAGCGAACTTATAATCAATACCAATCTTGATCTTCTCTGTCTAGCTGAAACCTGGCACTTTGTAAACGACATGCACTCACTGCATCTAGCCACCCCAAAGGGCAATTCCCTCTGACAAACCTTGCCTTACTGGCCGAGTTGGGGCACTGCTGTTATTGCAAATTCTGTGCTCACTTTCTCAGTTCTTTCTTTGCCTGCCTTTTCATTTGAGCATCTCGCCATCAAGCTCCCCTCTCCTATGTCCTTCACCCTTGCCTACCATCCACCTAAGAGCAACTCTGCTTTTATTGCCGAGTTTTCAGAATTCCTCTCCCTCGTCTGAACTTCTACTGACAAAATCCTACTCCTAGGTGACGTCAACATTCATGCTGACTTGCCTTCCTCCCCCCTAGTGACCAACTTCAACATGCTTCTGGACTGTCTTGGACTTTCTCAATCTTTCAACGTTCCCATTCAGACCCGAGGACACATCCTGGATCTGCTCATCACCAGGGGCCTTGATATGTCCAATCTCTCCATCTCAGATATCTCTCTGACCATTTCTTAATCACTGCTAATATTAATCTCCCTGCTCCTTCCTCTGCTACTGATACTGTTATCGCCTTACGTCCCAAGAATCTGCTGAATCCTCTGAAACTCTCGGAATGTGTCTCTGCATCCCCTCTAACTGGTACTCTCCTATCCTCTACAACACCACCATTACTCATATCATCGACACTATTGCCCTGCTTACAACCGGAACCATCAAGAAAGATTGAAACTGCCCATGGTACACCCTCGAACTACGACTGCTTAAATCTGCCTGCTGCAAGCTCGAGTGCAAGTGGAGGTCGTCTGGACTAACGTACGGTGTCCATTTTAGGACATCCTCCTCCATCCTCTAAAACTCCTTCCTCCCTCCTCTAAAACTCCCTGCTTCATCCTCCAAAACTCCCTCCTTTCTCCTCTAAAACTCTCTGCTCCGTCCTCCTTCCTCCAAAAATCCATCCTCCCTCCTCTAAAACTCCCTGCTCCGTCCTCTAAATCTCCCTCCTCCCTTCTCCAAAACTCCCTGCTCTATCCTCCATCCTCTAAAACTCCCTCCTCCCTCCTCAAAAACTCCCTACCCCCTCCTCCATCCTCCAAAACTCTGTCCTCCCTCCTGCAAAACTCCCTTGCTCCGCCCTCCGTCCTATAAAACCCTGTCCTCCCTCCTCCAAAACTCCCTGCTCCCTCCTTCCTCCAAAACCCCCTGCTCCGTCCTCCATCCTCCAAAAACTCTCTGTTCCATCCTCCAAAACCTCCCTCCTACCTCCATCACATTTCAATGTTATTGATTCCTGGTTGCTAGGACCATTGCTATGGAAGAGATGCAATCATACAAAGTCTCCGCCTACTCTGCATGTTCCTTGTTCGGAACACATGTCTGCGAGAAATTTAACAGTGAGACAAAGAGAAGCTTAATGCAGGTACAGTATGTATAAATATATATTTAAAAACATAACGGGACTGCATATGGCTATTTTTTATGTAAAATTATATACAACACTTTGACAACGTTGCACATGTGCTCAATGCATAGACTGCAGGGCTGTAGTTTTGTAGATTTCATTAATATTTTTTAATTGTATGTAAGTGTAACAGGGGGAGATCTGGACTGGCCGTCTGACGTATGCACGATGCTGCAGGAAGAGGGCGGCAGTCCCCTGGGATCTGCCTGCCAGTCATGGCAGTGACACAGAGAGGTGGGGAGGAGGGTGTGTGGGTTTTCCTCTCTGAGTGGCTGGGAGGCAGGTCTTGGGGGGATTGCTGGTCCTATAAATTAATACTTTGTTGTTTCCTCAGATCTGCCTGCCCCTTTAGACCTGTACAATGAGCAAGCAGTCACGCTGCTCGGCAAGACTGTGGACGGATGGGAGAAAACTTCCACAAGGAACGTAAAGAAAATAATTTAAGGAAATAGAGAGAAAGTGGGGAATCCTTGGGCAGACCCCGATATTGTTTTAAAGTGAGCTGAGGAAACAGCATAGTGTAGGACGGAGACCCGGGTCGTACGGGTAGCGGCGACTGGGAAAAATCACCCTGCAAAGTGCAGCACATTTTATTTTGTAGTTTTGATTACTGTGTTTTATTTTCCCTTTTTCTTTTTGCCTTTTTGAGCACCTGCGAGTGCACCTGAACTGTACCGAGTACCCTGCCGTGGTATTCCCGTAGGTTCTGGATACCATGGTTGGTAGCCAGACCATGGACATCAGCGCCCTCTACGGGCTAAAAGAAATCAGTACAAATCATAAGATTAAACAAAATAAAACTGAGCACCTGTGAGGTGTTTCGACTACAACTTCTGTCTCCTGTGTCAGTGAATACCCACACCCTTCCACAGTAAGACATTCGCTTTTGCATAAGAGTTTTTTTAGAACATGACAACTTTTCACATTAGTGTATTGTATTTAGGTATTAGCACAGTATTGAAATTTATATTTTATTCTGCTGATTTTTAAATATGTATATTAATAAATACTGCAATTTAAATTAAGCCAAATAACTTTTTCTGAACATTGTATTTTGGCTACATACAAAAGCTGGAGGAACAATGTACAGTAACCCATACTCCTATATACAGTGATAGAATATCTCCATCAACTGTCCAGCTATACACACTTATTATAAATGCCCGAACGTCCTGCGTCTGAGTGGGAGGAGCCCGAACGTCCACAGCCCAAGAGGGGGGAGTTGGTGCGTCCACAGCCCAAGAGGGGGAAGGCCGAACATCCACAGCCCAGGTATCCGTCAGCAGAGGGAGAATACCTGCTGGTTCCACCTCCACCTCCATGGGAGGGCTGTGTGTCGCTCCCACCTCCGCCAGCAGAGGGAGAATATCTGCTGGTGCCACCTCCACCCCCGTGGGAGGACTATGTGTCGCTCCCACCTCCACCAGCAGAGGGAGAGTACCTGCTAGTCCCACCACCACCCCCTTCTCTGCTTAGCTGCCTCTCCCTTCAAGACAGGACAGACCGGGACAAGATGCTGGTGGTCCGCAGCTGCCCTTGCATAGGCTGCTAAGCAGAGCAAGGGGGAAAACCGCCAGGTTGCAGCGGTTGAGAAGAGGGCCAACCCCAGCACCACCGCTGGTCCTGGCTCCCCTCCTGCAATCGCCTCCCGAGGGTCCGATGCCGCCGTCACCTCCCGAGGATCCGCTGCAGCCGTCACCTCCTGAGGGACCGCCGCTGGCCTGTTATGCATCGCCTGGGGATGCCAGTTCGCCATCGCCTGGGGATGCCAGATCGCCATCGCCTGGGGATGCCAGTTCACCATCGTCCAAGGATGCCTGCCTCGCACCACCCAAGGATGCCTGCCCCGCTCCGCTCAGAGATGCCACATCTGGATCGCCTGGGGTTGCCTGCTGCTCCGCATCGCCTGGGACTGCCGTCGTCTCCCGATGGTCCGCTGCTGCCGCCGCCTCCCAAGGGTCCTGCTTCGCCTGGGGTCTCCGAGGGTTCTGCTTCGCCTGGGGTCGTCGAGGGTCCTGCTTCGCCTGGGGTCCTGCTTCACCTGTGGTCGGAGCCACAGGCGAAGCAGGAGCTGTCGGCCACGAAGAAGGGTGGAGAGGTCAGGAGACCAGCTCCACCAGCCGCACTTTCGCAGCTGGAGATCGTGTGGCCGGAGCCGCAAAAAGGGGAACTGCCAGCCAGGAAGAAAGGGGGGGAGGTCAGGAGACCCTCTCCCCCCGCAGCATTTTCGCTGTCAGATAGTGTGTGGCTGAAGCCCTGGAAGAGGGAGCTGCTAGTCACGAAGAAGTGGGGGGTGGAGGACATTCCACCATGGCCACCCCCAGAAACATCTTGCTTTCCTCTCTTCCGGGACTATGAGACTGAGGGGGGAAGGTGGCCATAGGGCTATGTGTGCTTTGCACAAGGAGGGGGATATATAACAGGGTGAGGAGCCCTGTACATTGATTTGTTTATTTGTTTTTAGAATGGGGTCCCCCTCCGTTTTGGTGTATGATTTATATGTTGTATTATTATTATCGTTATGTGTAAATATGACGGTGAGAGCCATGCGCCGTGTTTGTTATTGTTTTGTTTATTTTTAAACATGTTCTGGCAGAGGCGAGATTGGTGCTCATCCTCTGCCAGGAATAATTTAAAAACCTTGTGCAGAAGGTGGCCATCTCCCGAGTTAATTAAGTGATTACTTTGTTGCTAATCAGGAAATGGTCACCTGTATATAAACCTGCAGCTCTCTACCCTCAGGGTGGGTGTTAGGAGTGAGAGCGGAGAGAGCGAGAGGAGCGAAAGGAGCGCAAGAGAAATGCAACTTAAAAGAAATACAGGATCAGTAAAGCTACTGCCCAGCCTGATTGGTATTGTTTATTTTGTGTTCGAGATTTGTTTTGTTTAAATATTTATTTTCACTCTGTGAGCAAGTGTTTTCTGTTTAAATATTTGATTTATTTTTGTATTATTTAAATAAAACAGCACTTGTCGCATTTGATTTCAAACTGCAGTACTTATCTGGTGTCAGCTTTTGGTTCCTGCTTCTGACCTGATGTCACCACTCGTCCACCCGGTCACAGTAACATATAGCCTATTTGTAACATTCTTATTTACCAATGTTTTAAGTGTTATAAATAAAATTTAAATTGTACTCAATTGAGTACATGGCAAGTGTTTCGAAAAATGTTTAGTCTTTCCAGTTGGTAGTTAAACATGATGAATTAAGGCAAAGGGTATCAATATTTATGAATCATACATTATGATTTTCATAAAACTTCTTCTTTAAGGTGACGGTACTGCCTATGGAGTGGAGACCAAAAACCAAACCTGGAAAATACCAGAAGGTAATTTTAGAAGAAGTTCTTGATGTGAGAATCAGAAGGTTATGATGACCTAATAAGGAAAGCTAAGGAGTTGCTGTGGAAGGATAAGGAAAAAGATGAGGCACAGTACACACTATGCAATGTTGATGGATCAAGATGGCCAAAAACAGATTTTGAGAAAGAGTATCAATTGGTCAGAGATATTCCAGATTTATGGAAGAAAACATTATATGTTGGCTGTAGAGATTTAAGTAAGTTTTATTAAAAGAAAACAAAAGTAGGCCTTTATATTGTTGCTATCTGTCTGTGCAGTATGAAGTATATACAGTACCTATAGAAAGTCTACACCCCCTTTCAAAATGTTCACCTTTTGTTGCCTTATTGCCTGGAATTAAAATGCATTACAATAGTTTTTTTTCATTTATCTACATATCCTACCCCACAACTTTCAAGTGAAAAAAATATTCTAGAAATCTGTAGAAAATTAATTAAAAATAAAAACTGAAATAGCTTGGTTGGATAAGTGTCCACCCCCCTTGTAATAGCAATCCTAAATTAGCTTAGGTGTAACCAATCACCTTCAAAATCACACACCAAGTTGTGACCTCCACCTGTGTTAAATTGTAGTGATTAACATGATTTCAGGATAAATGCAAAGAGTTATGTTTGGCGCAAACCCAACACAGCACATCACCCAAAGAAAACCATCCCTACTGTGAAGTATGGTGGTGTCAGCATCATGTTATGGTGATGTTTCTCAGCGGCAGGGACTGGGGCACTTGTCAGGATAGAAGGGAAAATGAATGGAGCAAAGTACAGAGAAGTCCTTGAGGAAAACCTGCTGCCCTCTGCAAGAAAGCTGAAACTGGGACGTAAGTTCACCTTTCAGCATGACAACGACCCAAAGCACACAGCGAAAGCTACACTGGAGTAGCTAAGAAACAGAAAGGTAAATGTCCTTGAGTGGTCCAGTCAGAGCCCCGACCTAAATCCAATCGAAAATTTGTGGCATGACTTGAAGATTGATGTCCATCAATGCTCCCCAAGGAACTTGACAGAACTTGAACAGTTTTGTAAAGAAGAATGGTCAAATATTGCCAAATCTAGATGTGCAAAGTTGGTAGAGACCTATCCCAACAGACTCACAGCTGTAATTGCTGCCAAAGGTGCTTCCACCAAGTATTAACTCAGGGGGGTGGAGACTGATCCAATTATGATCTTTCAGTTTTGTATTTTTAATATATAACTTTTTTTTCTCAATAAAAACTTTTTTCGCCTTAACAGTGTGGAGTATGGTGTGTAGAAAAAAATCCTCATTTAAATGCATGAAACTCTGAGACACAATAAAATGTGAAAAAAAGTTCAAGGGGGTGTAGACTTTCTATAGGCACTGTATGTGTTAACTGTTGTTCATTATTTGTTAGAAAGTGTAACTAAAGCACGTACTTATAAATGCAATACTTGGCAAATTAAATAAGTAAAAAAGGAGACCAAGGCTGGGATTAAATAAAAATGTTCACATGTTCATTTCAATTTACAATCCAGAATTTGATGGGGTTTTTTTTTTTCAAATGAAGGTGCTTCTTACAAGAGATAAAACTGCTATTAAGTACAGCTTTGTAAATTGTGATTTTTTTTATTTAATCACAGCCTGTTACTAAAATGGTTTGAAATACTGTTAATTCACACCTCTAAAGTACTTTCCATTTTTGCTACCTTGTACTTATCACATCTGGCTTTTTTTGTTTTTTCTCAGCGTACATACCACGAGTTCCATACGTTGACGAAGGACACATCAATTTCAAGACAGAATCAGTTGTTCGGTCTGGGTCATTTGGAACTGTGTACCGTGTTTCAATTTAGGGAGGTAGTGTGTGTGTGTGTGTGATTATACCAGGTAGGGTGGTTATTTGAATAGAGGTTGATTTGCAATTTGTGATAGTACCAGGGAGTGTTGTTAATTAACTTGAATAGAGGTTGTTTGCATTGGGATTGGTCTCCACACAGCCTCCTGTAGTGGTGTGATCCCATTGAAGTGTGTGAAAGTATTGTCTCTAGAGCAGTTAGCAGCTGTGCCAGTTCCCTTGCAAAGTGTGGTGGAACCTATTTAAGTGAGGGAATCTACTAGTGGTCAGTCTACAGGTAACCAGGGTCTGAGGCAGATAGGCAAGTTCCTGTTTCAAGTCATTTTAAATTAACTACATTCAGTAACATCGTCAACTGGACCTCACCTTCTCCAGGGCCTTGCTGCCCCTCCACCCTCTCTGTCACCCCCTGGACATCTCTGATCACTATTTCATCTCTTTTTCTCTGTCTCTCCCCACTCTCCCTGCTCCTCCTACCCCAAATGTCACCTCTCGCCGTAACCTCCGCTCTCTCTCCCCCTCTGTCCTTGCCTCCACTGCTCTCTCTCACCTCCCTCCTATCGACTCCTTCTCACAACTCTCTGTAGACTCTGCTACCTCCACCCTCTTCTCCTCCCTCAACTCCCTCTGTCCCCTCCCCTCCCGCCCCTGCTCGCCCCTCCCCTCCCCAACCCTGGCTCTCCACTGCGATCTGCTGAAAAGAAATGGAAGAGAACCAAACTCCCTCCTGCCTTAGACCTCTACCGCACTCTCCTCTCCTCCTTCTCTACTCTCTCCTCTGCTAAATGTACTTATTTCCAATCTGTAATCCAAGCCGCCACTAACAACCCACGTAAACTATTCTCTACCTTCTCCTCCCTCCTAAACCCTCTCCCCCCTCCTCTATCTCCTCTGATGACTTTGCCTCTTTCTTCTCTTCTAAAATCTCAGATATCCGCAAACTCTTTAACACATCTCCCACCCCCCACACCCCCTCCTGCTCCAACCCCTACACCCACTGCATCCCCTACTAACTCACCCTCCTTCTCCACCTTCTGTCCCCTCTCAGACTCTGACCTCTCCTCCCTGCTCCAGGGTCACAAAGCCACCACGTGTGCCCTGGACCCCCTCCCCACTCACTTCTTTCAAGCTGCTGCTCCTGCTCTACTTCCCTTCATCTCCTCCCTTCTCAACACCTCTCTACTTTCTGGTCTCTTTCCCTCTGCCTTCAAACAAGCCTCTATCACTCCCCTTCTCAAAAAACCTACCTTCGACCCCACCTCCCTCCAGAGCTACCGTCCTGTCTCCCTCCTACCCTTCCTCTCCAAAACTCTCGAGCGGACTGTACACCGCCAGCTCTCTGCTTTCCTGTCCAACCACTCTCTGCTCGACCCTCTCCAATCTGGCTTCCGCTCTGCTCACTCCACTGACTACTGACGTGCAAGCTTGCACATTGTGCTTTATCAGAAAGACTGCCCAATAAAGGTTTGGAATATATTTTGTCTGATATCAGTTTTCTTACAACATACAGTACTGTGCAAAAGTTTTAGGCAGGTGTGAAAAAATGCTGTAAAGTAAGAATGCTTTCAAAAATAGACATGTTAATAGATTATATTTATCAATTAACTAAATGCAAAGTGAGTGAACAGAAGAAAAATCTAAATCAAATCCATATTTGGTGTGACCACCCTTTGCCTTCAAAACAGCATCAATTCTTCTAGGTACACTTGCACAAAGTCAGGGATTTTGTAGGCATATAGTCAGGTGTATGATTAAACAATTATACCAAACAGGTGCTAATGATCATCAATTCAATATGTAGGTTGAAACACAATCATTAACTAAAACAGAAACAGCTGTGTAGGAGGAATAAAACTGGGTGAGGAACAGCCAAACTCAGCTAACAAGGTGAGGTTGCTGAAGACAGTTTACTGTCAAAAGTCATACACCATGGCAAGACTGAGCACAGCAACAAGACACAAGGTAGTTATACTGCATCAGCAAGGTCTCTCCCAGGCAGAAATTTCAAGGCAGACAGGGGTTTCCAGATGTGCTGTCCAAGCTCTTTTGAAGAAGCACAAAGAAACGGGCAACGTTGAGGACCGTAGACGCGGTGGTCGGCCAAGGAAACTTACTGCAGCAGATGAAAGACACATTATGCTTACTTCCCTTCGCAATCGGAAGATGTCCAGCAGTGCCATCAGCTCAGAATTGGCAGAAAACAGTGGGACCCTGGTACACCCATCTACTGTCCGGAGAAGTCTGGTCAGAAGTGGCCTTCATGGAAGACTTATGCCAAAAGCCATACCTCTGACGTGGAAACAAGGCCAAGCGACTCAACTATGCACGAAAACACAAGAACTGGGGTGCAGAAAAATGGCAGCAGGTGCTCTGGACTGATGAGTCAAAATTTGAAATATTTGGCTGTAGCAGAAGGCAGTTTGTTCGCCAAGGGCTGGAGAGCGTACACGAATGAGTGTCTGCAGGCAACAGTGAAGCATGGTGGAGGTTCCTTGCAAGTTTGGGGCTGCATTTCTGCAAATGGAGTTGGGGATTTGGTCAGAATTAATGGTCTCCTCAATGCTGAGAAGTACAGGCTGATACTTATCCATCATGCAATACCATCAGGGAGGCATCTGATTGGCCCCAAATTTATTCTGCAGCATGACAACGACCCCAAACATACAGCGAAAGTCATTAAGAACTATCTTCAGCGTAAAGAAGAACAAGGAGTCCTGGAAGTGATGGTATGGCCCCACAGAGCCCTGATCTCAACATCATCGAGTCTGTCTGGGATTACATGAAGAGAGAGAAGCAACTGAGGCTGCCTAAATCCACAGAAGAACTGTGGTTAGTTCTCCAAGATGTTTGGGCCAACCTACCTGCCGAGTTCCTTCAAAAACTGGGTGCAAGTGTACCTAGAAGAATTGATGCTGTTTTGAAGGCAAAGGGTGGTCACACCAAATATTTATTTGATGTAGATTTTTCTTCTGTTCACTCACTTTGCATTTTGTTAATTGATAAATATAAACTATTAACATGTCTATTTTTGAAAGCATTCTTACTTTACAGCATTTTTTCACACCTGCCTAAAACTTTTGCACAGTACTGTATGTTTTTGGCAGAGTATTAATATATTATGGATGCTTACCCCATTGTCTAAACCAGTGGTTCTCAACCCTGGTCCTGGCGACCCACTGTGTCTGCTGGTTTTTGTTCCAACAGAGCGCTTAATTGATCTCTTAACGGATTTATCAACCAACGGAAATAACGAAATATGTATAATTAATTACTTTATTTGTTCAATTAAGGGTGTGCTTAAGTAATTGAGAGTGCAGTTGGAGTGAAAACCAGAAGGGACAGTGGGTCGCCAAGAACAGGGTTGAGAAACACTAGTCTAAACAAGAGATTATAAAACCTGTCTCCCTGGAGGACTGTAGTGTCTTCTGCCTTTCATACGAACTCAGTTGTCAGTTATGTTATTGAACCCTAAATTCAACTAATGAACTGCTCATTTCCTGTGGCTGCTGGGTTTCATTCCAGCTCAATTGTCAGCTACTTAATTGAACACTTAACCTGAGCTATCTCCACCTGTATAAGAGATTAAAACAATTGCAAACTTAGAAATCAACTATCAGTTCAGTTAAGGGTCAATTATATAATTGAGCAATGACCTGGAACAAAATACTACTTTTATTTTTAATTACAACAATTACTGTAATAAGTAATATTGCTATATTAATGACTTTAATTTTATACCTGTATAACAATGTTGTACTCTTTTTAAGGTTGGAAGCAGAAGACAGAAATTATGTTGCTCTTGATGTAGCAATGGCAGTGGAATACATCCATTCCAAAAATGTAATCCACCAGGATCTGATGCCAGAAAACATTTTTGGTGAGCTTTTTGTGGGCAATTCAGATTTGATTTTATTATTTTATTTTAAGTAATTTACTTTTATTAAGATGGGAAGAAATTCAAGAAAGGATAGGCTTCTGAAAGGATTGTTTCTATTAACTGAGTACATCAAATATTATTGAAAATTGGCAAGTTTTATACATCTGAAATTCTTCTGTTACAGATTTCAATTAATTTATTGTTATTTACTGAGTCCCCCACTGTGTATTTATTTCTTATTGTTTTGACTTCAGGATTTGATAACAAAAAAATGCTGTAAGTTGCAAGTTTGTTACACGTGAAGGACTACATTGTAAAATTGTATACATTTTCCTGTTATGATTTTCTTCACCATTGCTTTTGTTAAAGTTATAGGGTTGTGGTTAATGATTTTTCAATGTATTCCCTTTTTTAGGTTGAAGGGAACACCAAGAAGGCCTACATTACTGACTGGGTTCTTGTCTGAGATACTGTGTCCTTAAGACAAGGAAGCAAGATCAGTGGAGTTGTACATGGCCCTCTAGGGGGTACTGCGTTGTACATGGCTCCAGAGTGCATGCTGACTTACTCTACATGCACACAGTACTCGGATATGTGGTCTTTGGGAATTACTTTCTTAGAATTATATACAAACACTATGCCATGGTCTATTAAGAATTGCAAACAACTGTGTCAGCTAATGGCACAAGAAACCCCTCCCCATGCTTTGAGCCAGATTGACCCGGCATATAGTGAGTTAATAATGGCATGTGTAAACTACACACCTACTGCAAGAAAATCTGCAACAGATGTGGTGCCATGTGCTGAATATTTTTTGTTTTCTCATAATTTTTGTGAAGCTGTACTATAATTGAAACAATAAAAAACTTGTATCAGTAACATTTTGCTCTTTTTTTTTTTAGTAAATAGTTATTTTTTATCCAAAATAATGAATATGTAATTTTAAGTTTACAGTAAAGTTTAATCTGTATTAAAAGACCTTATGATACTGTCATAGATTTCACAAGCCTGTTCAAAATGTGCTGGCTCAGTTAAATTCAATGCTTTCTGTGAGGTTTCTATGTAACTTGTTAAAGTCAGGTATGCTGTCATGGCTTCAGTGACAGATGGAGAGTCTTTCCATGCAGATGTTGGAAGGACAGATGAACAGAGCCTTCTAAAGTCATTGTTTGCAACTGTGACTGGTGCCTCTTCTTTGCAAACCAAGGTCACTGCATGTTGCTGCAGATCCTTGTCTATTGAACACAGCTGATTTTCAATTCCTTTTAAAAAAGTACAGTAAGGAAGATAAATCATTTCCATCATACATGTTAGATTTACAAATTTAATGTGAAGCAAAAATATGCAGATATCTGAACACCACATTGAGAAACACTCATCGTAATTGTGAAATTATGCCAATCTAATTGTAAAAAGCATGGTAAGCTACTTAAACAGCTATCAAGTGACACTAAGCAAAGTTATTGGGCTCCACTTAATTGAAATGGTGAAAGTGTTTTCTGTGAATCAATGTACAAATGTATGGACTTAATATATTATTATTGAAGTAATTTGGAAGACATTTATCCAAGGTGACTTACAGGGTTTATGATATAATTCTACCTAATGTAAAAATAAGAAAAGTATGATCTCAATATTACTACAATATGTTCAGTCACAATCCATGAATATTAAAAATTAGAGGAAAAAAGAAGGAAAGGTTTCTACAAATGCTCACAGGCAGCTGGTTCCACTACTGGGGAGCAAGAGAGGAAAAGGAACACGCACGGGCAGTAGAATACTTAACGGACGGCATGACTAGTCGGCCTGCAGAGATGGTACTGAGAGGGCGAGGGGATATAGGGATGAGGGACTGAAGGTAGGATGTGAAGAGAGCGGTGTTAGATGTATTAAATAATTAAATGTAATGAACTTAGACGCTAAACCTGTATACTTTTATGCTGCACATTAATAAATACCGGGACTTGTACTAATTCTATTCTTATAAATAAATAAATAGATAAATAAACAGCATTACCTCTTCGTCTCTTACTCTCTCTCTCTCTCTCAATTCAATTTCAATTTCAATTGCTTTATTGGCATGACTGATTTTTTACAAGTATTGCCAAAGCAACGATGGGTAAATTCCATCTTTACAATGAACATTTAAAACCTATGTAAATAAAACAAAAACAACACAGTACTTCAAACACATCACAACAACAATAATAATGAGAATAATGATATACATTGATATATGTATTCTATAACATTTATGTATTTATTTATTTATTTTTCTTTTCCTCCCTATGTGAGGAGCCTCAGTGTCACTCCCTGTCCCTCAGGCTGTGGCAGGCGCTTGTGTGCTGGGCTGCCACTTCTATACAGCTTGTGTGCTCACCAAGGAGGATGGGGAGTTTTTCTGGGTTTGGCAAGTCTGAGAAATCTATGCAGAGATGTTGTACTTTTGGGAAGAAGGCTTCCCTTATATTCTTATATTTTGTGCACTGCAGTAAAAAGTGTATCTCTGTCTCAACCTGATTGAGCTGACAGTGATCACACAGCCTGTCCTCTATGGGCAGCCATGTCTGCCTGTGTCGGCCCTTCTCGATGGCCAGGCTGTGCTCATTGAGCCTGTACTTTGTTAATGTCTGTCTCTGTTTACTGTTTTTCACCCTGGTCAGGTATTCAGCCAGGGTGTAGTGTCTTTTTAGGGCCAGTTTGCTTTGTGTTTTAGTGTGTGTGTCCCAATGAATAAGATATTCTTGTTTGTTTTGTGCTATAATTTGGTTGACTCTGATTGTATGTGTTAGAGTGGAGCTGTCCTGAAGCTGGTTTGTGTTAGTGTGTGTTAGTGCAGTGAGCTTCAGGACCAGCTGGCTGAGGGGACTCTCCTCTGGGCTCTGCTCTTGGTATTGCAGGGCTTTATGGTGGTAAGAGTTTATGTTACTATTTTTTAGATGGAGTCAAAATTTAATTGCTCTTTTTTGGATAATAATCAATAGTGGGTATTGGCCTAATTCAGCCCTGCATGCATTGTTTGGAGTTTTCCTTTGTATTTGCAGGATAGTTTTGCAAAACTCTGTATGCAGGGATTCTGTTGGGTGTTTGTCCCATTTTGTAAAATCCTGCTCTGTGAGCGGACCCCACACTTCACTGCCATACAGGGCAATGGGTTGGATGACACTTTCAAAATTTTGTAGCCAAATTTTAATTGGGATCTTTCTATGAAATTTTCTCTTAATAGTATAAAATGCCCTGCGTGCTTTTTCTTTTACTGCATTCACTGCCAGGTTGAAACTCCCTGACGCACTGATTTCTAGGCCTAGATAGGTGTAGTGTGTGTTCCAAAGTGTTTTTGCCCAGGGTGAAGTGGTACTTATTTCCCTGAGATCTGGCTTTCTTCTGGATTTTCATGACTCTGGTCTTGTTCATGTTTACTGCCAGGGCCCAGGTCATCTGCGTAGAGCAGGAATTTAACTTCAGTGTCATGTAAAGTGAGGCCAGGAGCTGCAGACTGCTCCAACACTGTGGTCAGCTCATTGATATAGATGTTGAACAGTGTTGGGCTCAGACTGCAGCCCTGTCTCACTCCCCGCCCTTGTGAGAAAAATGGTGTTCTTTTATTGCCAATCTTAATCCCGCATTTATTTTCTGTATACACAGATTTGATGATGTCATATACTTTACCCCCTACGCCACTTTGGATAAGTTTGTAAAATATTCCTCTCTCTCTCTCTCTCTCTCTCTCTCTCTCACACACACACACACACGCTCTCTCTCTCACTCTCTCTCTCTAACAATTTAAATTACATTTACCATCCTGCAGGCAGGTTGTAATTATTTAAAAAAAAAAAAAGCAGAGTAGGCGGAGACTTTGTATGATCAATAACATCAGAATGTGACGGAGGTAGGAGGTAGGTTTTGGAGGATGGAACAGAGTTTTTGAGGACGGAGCAGGGGGTATTGGAGGAAGAAGGAGGGAGCAGGGAGTTTTGGAGGAGGGAGGACAGAGTTTTATAGGACGGAGCAAGGGAGTTTTGCAGGAGGGAGGGCAGAGTTTTAGAGGAGGCAGTTTTAGAGGACACCGTACTAACGGTTCACAGAGAGATCTGGACTGACCATCTCGCAAGCTACAGGCATGTGCTCGCCACGGCCAAGGTGAAGTACTTCTCTGAAATCATAACCACAAACCCAGTTTACTACTTGAACACCTTGACGCTCCTCCAGTTGCCCCTCCTGCTCTGTCTTTCTTCTCTCCTTTCTCTATTGCTGATATTTCTGGCTTACTGTTGAAATCAACTACTGCTACGTGGCCCCTGGACCCCTGGCCGACTAACCTTGTCCGTCTCTATGCTTCTGGTCTTGCTTCTACCATTATGCACACTCTCAACCTGTCCCTGGACTCTGGCTTGGTTCCTGCTGCCCTTAAGCTTGCCCGAGTTATGCCTGTACTCAAAACACCCTCCCTCGACCTGGCTGACTTATCTAATTTCCGTCCCATCTCCAAGCTCCCTTTTCTCTCAAAAACTCTCAAAAGGGCCAGTCAGCTGATGAAACATCTCTACAGTCTGGTTTCCGGCCACATCACAGTACTGAAACTGCTCTGCTCCGGATTGTGAATGATCTCCTGCTCAATGCTGATGCTGGTGCTCCTCTGTGCTTGTCCTCCTAGACCTAATAGCCACTTTTGACACCATAGATCATTGCATTCTTCTTGACCGCCTTCAGAAGTTTGCTGGAATCTCTGGAACCTGTCTCTCCTGGATGTCCTCTTACCTATCTGGATGCATGCCATCTGTTTTCTATGCTGGACACAGTGGCGTTGCAAACCCAGTCACTTGTGGTGTCCCCCAAGGATCTGTTCTTGGGCCCCTTCTCTTCAATATCTACATGCTTCCCTTGGGTCACTTCATCTGCCAACACAGCTTCATGTTTCACTCCTATGCTGATGACACCCTGCTATACTTAAAGCTCGACCCTGGAAGCCACTCTGCCATGGTCAGGCTCTCGGCTTGCATGCAAGACATCGTGGCCTGGATGTCTGCCCATTTTCTTCAGCTGAACACTAGCAAATGTGAACTCCTTCTAGTAGCATCTAAAACTCAACTTAAGAATCTAAATGTAGCTGCCCTGAACCTCGGAAACTGTCTGCTGCTGCCTTCCCCCACAGTACGAAGCCTTGGTGTACTTCTTGACAGCAACCTCTCCTTTGATGCCCACATCTCCTCCGTGGTCAAATCTTCCTTCTACCATCTTCGAAACATCTCCAAAATCCGTCCCTACCCCTCCTGGATGCGGAGATACTTTGTTATGCATTTGTCTCCTCTCAACTTGACTACTGCAACTGTCTATATGGTGGTCTTCCGGCACACACCATAAACCGACTGCAGCTAATTCAGAATGTCGCTGCCAGGATCCTTGCCAGAGGTAAAAAACGTGATCACATCACCCCCCGTCTTGCCCATCTGCACTGGCTACCTGTAAAGTTCAGGAGTACTGTCAAAACTCTCCTGCTCACCTACAATGCCCTTCATCACATAGGTCCCGAGTACCTCCTCAACCTGCTGACCCGCTATGTCCCTGCCCGCAGGCTGAGGTCCTCCAACTCTGGCCTGCTTGTTATCCCCAAGCAAAAGTGCACCACACTTGGAGAACGTTCGTTTAGCTTCATGGCTCCAACTCTTTGGAACTCTATCCCAGCTTTGGTGCGTGATGCGCCCACCGACGCTCACTTTAAATCAACTCTCAAGACCCACCTGTTCTCTCTTGCTTTCCATTCTCTTTAAGCCCGATATCTGCTATTAGCTGCTGTGTTGCTGCTACTATGTCATGTATTATGCACTTTCCACTGTATTTAATGTACTATTTCATGTATTATGCACTTTCCACTGTATTAATGTATTATGCATTTTTGTTTTTACTGTATAGCATGGATTATGCATTTCTCAATATTTAAAGTATTATGGATTTTCTTGTTGTTACTGCATCTTGTAAAGCGCTTTGTGATGGTGGTCCACTATGAAAGGCACTATATAAAATAACGATTGATTGTTTGATTGATTGATACAGCAGATGCAATGTGGTGATCGGCTGCTAAATATATCTACCTATATACACTTTCATACATAATTTCCTGTAAAACTTTTTTTCTTTTTCAGTTCTACTTAATGCCTGAGCAAAAGAACAATCTTCTCTGTAAACCACTTTCTTAACAAGAACACCATTGGTAAAAAAAAGCAAATCTGTCATTTTGACAATGCATTGATGTATTAAAGACTGTGTTTGTTACAATGCTGTGTTTGCAATAGGGTTTGCTTTCTTGACAGCATGACCGTGTCAGCAATAAGTATAGATCAATATTTTTATAGCATTGCTGTGAGTTGAATACATAATTGGGTACTACCTTCAGAGTTGAAGAACGATAACAATTGAAGAGGGATTAGTGCTTCAGCAGTGGCTTCCAATCTGCTGCAGATTAAATCTCCATGGCATTGACATTATAGTAATTGCCCTGTCCTTTATGGATGCCAGTGGTGTTTGGACATGGTGGGTTTTTAGGAATATAGCTTGTGGAAACAATATGAACATGATTGAATACTATCAATTTCTACAAATTATTAAAGGAATTATGATTGATGAAATAAAATTGCTACTGTTATCAAATAAGCATAGATAGCGACTTGCATTAATCAAGTGTGCCCACTCACAAAATTATTTTCCATAAATGAATTAAAATGAAAATCTGAATTATTCTCTCCATGGATTAAGATGAAACACTCACTTGTTTTGCACCTTAGTTGGAAATCTGCCTGTTTTTTGTTTGGCTGGTGCAGCAGTATTTAAAATAGTTATTAATTATGAATTGATATAAAATCTATATTTTATGAAAGATAGAATGATCTACCATGCTTGGCTGTATAGAGGCTTGTTGTGCATATATTAAACAGCAAACTTATTCTTATTAGGACTACATAGCAAAATATTAAAGATAATTATAATGCATAGTTCAATATTGGCATAGCAGTGTCAGAAAAGGTATTTTAATATAAAGGTTGCCTACTGAGTCAGTGCTATTGATCATTTTAATTCAATGTTTGTTTCTAATACTGCACTTTATTATTCAAAATTAAAATTGCATGCAAACTATTGATTCAAATTACCATGCCCATTTTGTAACATTTCCCAAAGGTATAAAATTGCATTTTGTGCAGAAAATTCTTATGTAACTAGATATAAAATAAATCACTTCCACAGTAGCCTTAGTTTTATGGAAAAAAAAGTCTAAGGAAAGTTTGTTTCCACCTGTGACGGGGTACACCCTGTCCCTGTGTTTATTTGTATTATTGTCATCTTCTTCTTCTTCTTCTTGTTAAATGTATTGGTGTTGTTATTTTTTCTAGTTAAGATAGCCATTTTAACAAAACATCAAAATTGAAAATGAATGCACAGAACATTTTATCCTAGCTACTTCTTACAATCTCATCCCTGCCAAATTTCCATTAAAAATAAATAAACTTTATTTCTAACAAAAAACCCCAAAAAATAACACACATCAACTATTTACTAGTGCAGGGCCTCAGCCCTGCCATGGTCACCTATACTATTACTAATGTAGTTATAAAATACAACTGCTTCAACAAAAAAAAAAAAAAAATTAATGGAAGTTCACTGGTTGTTACGCCCTTCTTTATTTAAATTATTTCAGTTTGTTATTAGATGAGGTTTATCTGTTACAATTATCCAGTACACCTTAATTACAGTTTGCCTCTCCTGACTTTCTCCTCACAGCCTTTCCTCTTCCAACTCCGGTGCACTCTACAATATGTACAGCACAGTGTACAGTGTTTAAAATGTATAATTGTATTTAGGCATGGGGATTGCACTTCACGTGCATTTTAAGTATTTAATATGTGAGCACGGGGTTGCACATAATTAGTTCACGTGCTGGGAATAATTAAGTGAATAATTAATTCGTAATTGAATCCCGGCACAACAGTATATATAGACGCACATTTTACTTACTCTGGGTTGTGTGTTCGGTGAGTGGAGAACGGGAGAGAGTAGGAGAGTAAAAGTAAAGTAAAAGTAAAGTATTTCATACTTGTTTGTTTTTGTACTCACCGTGTTTGTTTGTCTGTTAGTCCACCATTTGTTTAAGTAACAAACACCCAGATAACTGAGCACGTGCAAAGGAATCAGTCATCCAAAAGCTGAACACAACCAACTAGTCTTATTTTCATCAACATGTAGTAGGGAGAATGCAAGAACTAACTTATCACTGATTTCAATCAAAGTGTTCTGGATAAACAGCTACATCAGCCTAACCAACTCTACCTGACAACTATCTGAAATGAAGGGAACAAAATACTGCAGATAGCATAAATAACTTATAACTAAGTGATATGCAGTTGAAAAATGCCCATATTGTGGCCAAAATCTGCGTTTTGCACGAGCAAACAGTGTTAAGCAGCAGTAAAGTGGGACTGTAGTGGCCATACAAATGCAGCATATGTAAAGAATGGTTTTCACCTGCCGTTCTGCACCCGCTATTTAAATGATATTGAAATATATTCAAATGAAGAAAAGAGCATGGAATCGGCAGGATCTGGAATACTAAGCGGGCGCAAACATTATAATGAGATGTAAGGATTTTGCTTTGTACTTTGGCAATTGCTGACCCTCCAAAAACATTGCACCTCTTCTTAAAAGGTGCAAGACCTGTCATTGGCCTCAGGATGGCTGCTGTGGTACACTTCCTGATGCGACAACGCTTGGTTCTTGTTGAGGACAGGGAGGAAGCATCTTTGGAGGAGAAGGGCAAGACGGAGAAGACCCTGCATATTCAAACCCAGGGTCACTGTTGCTGGAGGATGTGGTGGTAAGGTGTTAAGAAAATATTTAATGACCCTAGAACAATAAATAAATGTGAAAGTCTGGTTTATAATTTAGGCAACATAGTGGAGACCCACTGTCTTTTGTTAGTGACCCACTGTCTTTAGTTAGTGACAAATCTCTTTTAGTATATACACTACCGTTCAAAAGTTTGGGGTCACTTAGAAATTTCCTTGTTTTCCATGAAAACATACATGAAATGAGTTTGAATAGGAAATATAGCAAAATGAATAGGAAATATAGTCATTGACAAGGTTAGAAATAATGATTTTTAATTGAAATAATAATTGTGTCCTTCAAACTTTGCTTTCGTCAAAGAATCCTCCATTTGCAGCAATTACAGCCTTGCAGACCTTTGGCATTCTAGTTGTCAATTTGTTGAGGTAATCTGAAAAGATTTCACCCCATGCTTCCTGAAGCACCTCCCACAAGTTGGATTGGCTTGATGGGCACTTCTTACGTACCATACGGTCAAGCTGCTCAAGCCTTCCTTCTTCAAGATCCCTTTTACCCTGTACAAATCTCCCACTTTACCACCACCAAAGCACCCCCAGACCATCACATTGCCTCCACCATGCTTGACAGATGGCATCAAGCACTCCTCCAGCATCTTTTCATTTGGTCTGCATCTCACGAATGTTCTTCTTTGTGATCCGAACACCTCAAACTTAGATTTGTCTGTCCATAACACTTTTTCCCAATCTTCCTCTGTCCAGTGTCTGTGTTCTTTTGCCCATCTTAATCTTTTCTTTTTATTGGCCAGTCTGAGATATGGCTTTTTCTTTGCAACTCTGCCTAGAAGGCCAGCATCCCGGAGTCGCCTCTTCACTGTTGACATTGAGACTGGTGTTTTGAGGGTACTATTTAAAGAAGCTGCCAGTTGAGGACCTGTGAGGCATCTGTTTCTCAAACTAGACACTCTAATGTATTTGTCCTCTTGCTCAGTTGTGCACCGGGGCCTCCCACTCCTCTTTCTATTCTGGTTAGAGCCAGTTTGCGCTGCTCTGTAAAGGGAGTAGTACACAGCGTTGTACGAGATCTTCAGTTTCTTGGCAATTTCTCGCATGGAATAGCCTTCATTTCTCAGAACAAGATAGACTGACGAGTTTCAGAAGAAAGTTCTTTGTTTCTGGCCATTTTGAGCCTGTAATCGAACCCACAATTGCTGATGCTCCAGATACTCAACTAGTCTAAAGGCGGCCAGTTTTATTGCTTCTTTAATCAGCACAACAGTTTTCAGATGTGCTAACATAATTGCAAAAGGGTTTTCTAATGATCAATTAGCCTTTTAAAATGATAAACTTGGATTAGCAAACACAACGTGCCATTGGAACACAGGACTGATGGTTGCTGATAATGGGCCTCTGTACGCCTATGTAGATATTCCATTACAAATCCGTTTCCAGCTACAATAGTCATTTACAACATTAACAATGTCTACACTGTATTTCAGATCAATTTGATGTTATTTTAATGGACAAAAAATTTGCTTTTCTTTCGAAAACAAGGAAATTTCTAAGTGACCCCAAACTTTTGAACGATAGTGTATATATACATATATATATATATATATATATAGAGAGAGAGAGAGAGAGAGAGAGAGAGAGAGAGAGAGAGAGAGAGAGAGAGAGAGATGGTCTTCAGTGAGTTACAGGAAAATAATTCCATCCGGGGTTTATGTCACGTCATAAAGTACGAGACCATTAGGTCAAGTAATTTATAAACTGTCACAGAACCCCGAGATGGAATTATTTTCCTTTAACTCACTGAAGCCCATCTATTATTTTTTATAATACATGGATATTGTCTGTGATTAAAAGAAAGACAATAAACGGGTGTTGAGGTTCAAATTGCAAGTGAATTTAATGAATAATAATAATGTAAATTAGGGCAATATTAAAGAATCTTAAATATAATATTTTTTTTGATAATTCAGGGACGGTGAATTAAACTGGGTAGATAATGAAGTGCAAAAAATAACTTATTTTTAAGGAAAAGGTGTTTCAGTGGGGTATGCTTTTTATTTTATTTGTCGCTGTCAGAGTCGAAGATTATTTGTCTCGTTCGCTTGGTTTGTGCTGACGTTGGTGAAGCATGATTGTAAATCTCCACAGAGACAGATTTGTTAAAGTGCCTTAAAACCATGAATTATGGATGTTGTCGAGTGATTTAAAATGAGACATTTTGTTTGAAAGTGGCACAGAAGTCAAATATGGGTCAAAAGTAAAGTATAATCTTCTAGACGAATATGCCATTTTGACATCAGTACTGCAATATTATGCCTTTTTTCGAATGGCTCGGGATGTAAGTATAGCCTTCATCCACATATATATATATATATATATATATATATATATATATATATATATATATATATAAAGAGCTTCATACCAAAATGCTATATATATTCATTTTCATTGTTTTTAGTAAATTTATATATTTTTTTTATTTCTGATACTTAGCAACAAGCATGGTTGCTTTTTTCACTATTAATGTTATGTGAGTAAGAACAATAAAACAAACATATAAACATTTTAAATCTACCTCAAAAAGTAAAAAAAAAAAAAAAAATATAGACATTTATTTTTATGCAAAATGCTACATGTCCATATCTCTACCAACGGCTTCACAAGTCCCCCTACATATGTCTTTGTTTCCATCAAGCATTTGTTAATATGAATTTATTTTAATACAGAATATACAGCATGTCAATTATTATCAAAACATCATCTTCAGAACCAGTTCACATCTGTGCAACTTCAGAACATGCAGATACACACAAAAAAACAATGCATCAACAACAACAAGGAATACAAATCAATCTATCTACCAGCTTGCTTAATAAGTAACTACAGCAACACAGAGTAAATTCATGGTCATGAGCAACACACTTCCATTTCTTGTTACAGAATGTGAGCAGACGAAGAAGAGATTCATCCTGAGAAACATTGTCTGCCTTCTCATAAAATGTATCATGATTCAGCACAAGATCTGCTGGTGCTCTCGCTTCTTCTGCTCTTGCTTGTGAGCATCCTTGGATGCCTTACATTTTCTACCATTGATGTTACCACTGGCTCTGATATTTTATCAAATGTGTTCATTTTGACTGATTTATTCAGCCCAGACATGATCCAACTTTCACTCTCTGAGATAATGTGCGCTGCCAATTGTGATGCAAGCGTGATGCTGATTGGCCGATGTGATATATTGCGGTTTGATGAAAACCGGAATTGTCAGATGTCGCGTTTTGAAACAAAAGCTGTTTTTAGAATTTGGATATCACATTTTGACTGAAAATGAGTACACTAAGTGAAAAGGCTACCCTTCAGGAGTAAATTGACAGCTATAGTTGGAAATGTGTGAGATTGGCATTTATCACATTCTGCTATGCAACTCTTCATATATTAAGAAAAAGTTTTTCTAAAAGATGTATACAAAAAAAGTTTAAAAAGATTAAAAAATCTTTTATTTGCAGGTCATTTCGGGCAAAAACTTTCTTCAGCTGTTAAAAGCCCTTCTTCTTTTTATTATAAAATGTTCTTTTAAAACAGCTTAAGAAGGGCTTTTGTCCAAAAGTCCTGAAAATAAAAGATTTTTAATCTTTTAAACTTTTGTGTACATCTTTTATATGTGCATCTTTCATATGCCTTCAATTATGTACACTGCAGTTTTATATATATATATATATATATATATATATATATATATATATATATATATATATATATATATATATATATATACAGTACAGTGCAAAAGTTTTAGGCAGGTGTGAAAAAATGCTGTAAAGTAAGAATGCTTTCAAAAATAGACATGTTAATAGATTATATTTATCAATTAACAAAATGCAAAGTGAGTGAACAGAAGAAAAATCTACATCAAATCCATATTTGGTGTGACCACCCTTTGCCTTCAAAACAGCATCAAGCATCAATTCTTCTAGGTACACTTGCACACAGTTTTTGAAGCAACTCTGCAGGTAGGTTGGCCCAAACATCTTGGAGAACTAACCACAGTTCTTCTGTGGATTTAGGCAGCCTCAGTTGCTTCTCTCTCTTCATGTAATCCCAGACAGACTCGATGATGTTGAGATCAGGGCTCTGTGGGGGCCATACCATCACTTCCAGGACTCCTTCTTGTTCTTTACGCTGAAGATAGTTCTTAATGACTTTCGCTGTATGTTTGGGGTCGTTGTCATGCTGCAGAATAAATTTGGGGCCAATCAGATGCCTCCCTGATGGCATTGCATGATGGATAAGTATCTGCCTGTACTTCTCAGCATTGAGGAGACCATTAATTCTGACCAAATCCCCAACTCCATTTGCAGAAATGCAGCCCCAAACTTGCAAGGAACCTCCACCATGCTTCACTGTTGCCTGCAGACACTCATTCGTGTACCGCTCTCCAGCCCTTCGGTGAACAAACTGCCTTCTGCTACAGCCAAATATTTCAAATTTTGACTCATCAGTCCAGAGCACCTGCTGCCATTTTTCTGCACCCCAGTTCTTGTGTTTTCGTGCATAGTTGAGTCGCTTGGCCTTGTTTCCACGTCAGAGGTATGGCTTTTTGGCCGCAAGTCTTCCATGAAGGTCACTTCTGACCAGACTTCTCCGGACAGTAGATGGGTGTACCAGGGTCCCACTGTTTTCTGCCAGTTCTGAGCTGATGGCACTGCTGGACATCTTCCGATTGCGAAGGGAAGTAAGCATGATGTGTCTTTCATCTGCTGCAGTAGGTTTCCTTGGCCGACCACTGCATCTACGGTCCTCAACATTGCCCGTTTCTTTGTGCTTCTTCAAAAGAGCTTGGACAGCACATCTGGAGACCCCTGTCTGCCTTGAAATTTCTGCCTGGGAGAGACCTTGCTGATGCAGTATAACTACCTTGTGTCTTGTTGCTGTGCTCAGTCTTGCCATGGTGTATGACTTTTGACAGTAAACTGTCTTCAGCAACCTCACCTTGTTAGCTGAGTTTGGCTGTTCCTCACCCAGTTTTATTTTCCAGAGTGTCCCTTATTATTATTATTTGTATTTGTTTGCGCGCGCAGATAAAAGCGTTGCGTTTTTTATATTTATATTTAAAACCTCGTGATGATGCATTGACTGATCAGCTACTGATTTAACCAGCTGACAGTCATGCATCTCTTAAATGCTGCAGACTGTGGTAGGGGTAAGCCAAGAATTAACTAGTTAACCCTCGGCCAGAGTTCAGTCAGCTGTAGAGCAGCAGAACAGTGAAGGTTTAGCCAGTACTTTGTTGTTTGCTGTTTAGTTTGCCCCTTTGTTGTTTTGTTGTTGCCCTGTTTTGTTTTGTTTTTTGTTTGTTTGTTTGAAAGCTGAGTTAGTTAAGCTCCATCCATCCACTGTTTGTGATTCAGTGGATGGATGAAGCTGAATGCTATGGCACCTGCTGCCGCTTTTAATAAACAAATAAACAAAACAAAAGATTTAAACAAAACAACAAAACACAAACCAAAGCAAAGGGCATGAGGGCCAAACGAACAAACAGCAACAAGTAAGTGCGGCTGGCTAAACCAGCACGCTTTAGCAATTGTTTTGTACTCTACGCCGCTTCTCTCCCCTCCCACTTCCTCTGTACACTCAACAACCAACCCAACAGCTGTTGGTTCTATACTCTGGCCGAGGGGTTAACTAGTTGTTAATTATCTTATTACCCTCGCCACAGTCTGCATCGCAGTTATAGGATGCATGACTGTCAGCTAGTTAAATAATCAGTAGCTGATCAGTCATGCATCCTCACGAGGTTTTTAAATATAAATATAAAAAACAATAACAAACAAATACAAATAATAATAAATAGGGCACACCACACTCCTACACAGCTGTTTCTGTTTCAGTTAATGATTGTGTTTCAACCTACACATTGAATTGATGATCATTAGCACCTGTTTGGTATAATTGTTTAATCATACACCTGACTATATGCCTACAAAATCCCTGACTTTGTGCAAATGTACCTAGAAGAATTGATGCTGTTTTGAAGGCAAAGGGTGGTCACACCAAATATGGATTTGATTTATATTTTTCTTCTGTTCACTCACTTTGCATTTAGTTAATTGATAAATATAATCTATTAACATGTCTATTTTTGAAAGCATTCTTACTTTACAGCATTTTTTCACACCTGCCTAAAACTTTTGCACAGTACTGTATATATATATATATATATATATATATATATATATATATATATATATATATATATATATATATATATATATGTGTGTGTTTATATATAGATCTCCATTATAAGCTCCTATCTGCTATTAACCACAGCACTAGCAGTAGCAGATCACGTGATCTGAGCACAGGTTTTAATTGGAGGAGCCCAGAGAGTTTTTTTCATCAGAGCAGACATGCCTCCATTACAAACTCTTTGCTGTTATACCACAGTACTAGCAATGACTAGACATGATGTACTCTGATCCCTGGTTTTAATTGTAGAAGCAACTTTCCCACCCACTGCTGAAGTTATCAGAAAAAAAATCCATCATAATGGTAGGAACATTTTAAAAACACAATATATTTAAACACAGCTATTTTATTATCTTATTAGCTGTAATTAGTGCTTGTCTTGTGTCATTTTTAAAGGTAGAATACAGTAAGTCTGTTGTGTTCAAGCAACTGGGCTTAAAAAAAACAAATACAGTACATAACTGACAAATATTACATTGAAATATAATGACCTAAATTCAAAATTTGGCACAACTGGGAAGTCACAGAAATAATTGCTCACTATGATTGCTGTTGACATTGAACAAGCAACCATATTTACTAGGATGTCAAAAAGTAGACAGAATGACTTCATTTCATCCATTTCCTTTACTAGAAGAGATCAAGGAAGAAATTAACAGAGCTCCTTTTTCACATGGCAGATTGATGAAACAATGTGTTTGCAGTTGTGCCTCTTCTGATTTAGAACTTACCAGCCACCACTGGTTGGTTATTTTGTTGGTCATTTATTTACGTTTAATAAATTAAGTCAATACAATGTGCTTGATGATTTTTGTCTGCCTTTCTCCCGCCTTAACAACTTTGTTTAGAAAATATTTCATGCAAAGTATGTTAGCAGGGTGCGATTTGATGGGGGAAAATAGATTTTGTACTGACAATGTCTTTCTGCTAGAAAATGTCATTTGTCAGAAGATATTCAAACATTTACCATATAGTATGTCAATTCTGTGTACATTTTGTTGGACAAATTTTGTTTGTAGCATTAAAGCGTATGTTGCAATTGCCTTTTAGTTATCGATAGCAACTTCAACAACAATAATAATAATAATAAAATGTGTTAAACGACAATAACATTTGCATGGTGGTAGATGTTAGCATATTAGTGGTGTATCATAATGATGTATCTAGGCTTTCCTACTGTTTTGTAGTTTGTGTATCACCTTTCACCTTTCATGAAATATAACAAGCAACTGTACAGAAGGGCAGCCCTTTAATACAGACAGGGAATGCAGCATTAATAAAAAAGGTTTTCAGCAATCTTTGAAAAAGAATCCTGTAATTTCTCTTGGGGATGTTTCTTTGGGAGGGGGGATAACCTTGGGTAATAGAGATTTGGATATATTGTAGCATGTCAAAAGGGTTTTGTGGAAGACCAGAGAGCAAGGAGCATGCTGTAGTCTTAGTACAAGGGTCCTAGCAGTACATCACAGACAAGCAGTGTTTCAAAGTAAAATGCCTTGTGACTGATGTATAGGAGAATTAAAGCTTAATTCCTCTACCAATTTGTTTATCCATGCTCTCACAGTGGAAGTCTACAGTCAGAAATGTCCAGTATACAGTGCCTATAGAAAGTCTACACCACCTTGAATTTTTTTCACATTTTGTTGTGTCAGTGCCTCAGAATTTTCGATAGGATTTAGGTCGGGGCTCTGACTGGGCCACTCAAGGACATTTACCTTTTTGTTCCTTAGCCACTCCAGTGTAGCTAGCATGGCTGCAAGAGGAGACCTCTGACTTTGAAAGAGGGGTGATTGTTGGGGCGCATTTGGCAGGAGCTTCAGTGATCAAGACAGCTCAACTTGCTGATGTTTCACGAGCATCGGTGTCTAAGGTGATGTCGGCATGGAACTCCGAGGGAAAGACATCATCAGCAAAGGGCAACAGTGGGCGGAAGCGCATACTCCAGGATCGTGATATCTGTGCATTAATTTGAAGTGCAAGGCAAAACAGGCAAGCAACTGCAGATCAATTGACTGCAAATTTCAACCTGGGGCACGAGCAGCCAGTTTCATCAAAAACGGTCCGCCGAGAACTCCACAGAGCGGGATACCATAGTGGCCCAATGCCCTATTAAGTGACTTTACATTGGCGTTTCCATTTTTTTGTTCACTACCTGTATATGACTCAGTGCTTGGTTGGAGTTTTTGTTATTAGCACTATGTCTAATCCCCCCTTTAACTAGTATGACATTTGAAGTGTTAAACATCAGATTAGGGCTTCACCCACATTACAATTTCTAAACAAGTTTTAACATTTTAATCAAAAATAATAGTCAAAGAAATTAATATTTGCAAAATGTCATGTTACAATTTGATGTTTTTTGTTGTCTTTCAGAAATAAACACAGACATTGTGTACCTGTGTCAGTTTAATTTGGAATGCATGTATTGGCATGTGTTGTTTGTATATGTGTAAAAACTCCAGAACTGTGAGCAGGAGGGCCACAGTTTCCCAAGATCATTGTAATTATCATAGGCTCTGTGTGGTTATGATCACAGTTTAAGTACTTGCTAAAAGACTCTGGCACAGATTTCTAAAAGGATTGCGCATGTTTTATGACCATAAAACGAGCACTGAGGGTTCTGAATTCTTGTATAGGATTTATAAAACACATGCAATGGCATAAACACACAATTAAGACATGATTTGCGGGGGCAATGTCTCTGTGCACTTTAGCCCTTGATGCATATATAATTCTGTATATGCATATGTAATCCTGGGGAGTTTCTGAACAAAACTGCTAAAATAAAGCTTTTTAATATACAAAAATACAAAATAAACCGGCACGAGGGCCAAACAAAAAGGTTTTAAACAGAAATAATAGACAATAAGCCCAAAACAAAACTTACAAAAATACGGCTTCCAGGCTGGGCATTGCCTTCACTGGTTTACCAAAAACAAACAAAAACAGCACACACAGAAAAACACTCTTGCTTCTTCTCCTTCTAGAACTCTCTCCCCTTACTGGGAGGCTGAGGCCTCCTTTTATGCCAGGTGGCTGAGTGATAATTGAATAATTAATTGTTTGATTGCTCCCACCTGACACAATCAACCTGGGCAGGGAGGAGAATTTAACTCCATCCCTGACAGTATTGCCAAGGGCAGAGCCCTGCTCTGCCACATCCCCATTTTCCGGGGACAGTCCCCGGATGAGGTACTGTGTCCCCGGGCAAACAATGTCCTCGGAACGGTCCCCGGTTCACAAAGCTTGTCCCCGAATAAACTAACTATTAATTTCTCACATTGGTCTAATGTAATGTAAACGCATTAGAGAGAAATATCCATGTTTCTATCATTAAATTACATCCAACCGCTTTCTTGATTCATCACAGACATTCGTAGTAACCAAAAAAGTTACCATGGGTTGATTGACAGAAATTCCTACCACTCAGTTTCTTTGTATAATCACTGACATTCTACTGTCTGTAGCCTATTGGTCTAGTTTGTTGAGCTCTTCATTAAATTACATCCAACCGCTTTCTTGATTCATCACAGACATTCGTAGTAACCAAAAAAGTTACCATGGGTTGATTGACAGAAATTCCTACCACTCAGTTTCTTTGTATAATCACTGACATTCTACTGTCTGTAGCCTATTGGTCTAGTTTGTTGAGCTCTTGTTTCAACTGGTAAATCCAGCTTCAGTACACACTGGAGCGAGTGTGAAGTACAAGATTTAAGAGGGCATTATTTAAATTACTTTGTTTTTTAATAAATGCATTATCGTCTGAAAAAAAACAAAAAAACACTTGCGTTTTAAAAAAAACGTGCTCGGTTTAGGCTAATTTACGGAGCCCCAGAGACGACATAAAAAAAAAGCGTTGGACTAATCTGTGCGCACAGTTTACTAGCACAGTTTGTCATCAGTAAATTGAGGCTTTAGGAGGCGCCAGCATACGTACGAGTTTGCAAAATAGTGAGCAAAGAGGAATTAATCAAGACATATTTTTACTTAGGACTGAAATATAAGGACATTATTCATGTCCTCAGTGCAAAACACAGGATAATATTGAGTCTCAGGAACCTACAGCGGATCCTCAAAAGAAAGGGACTTCAACTATACAAATTTGGTTGACATTGTCAAATTTATCCAACATGAACTTCAAGGATCTGGGGCATTTCATGGTTATAGGTGGATGTACCAGAAATGCAAACTAAATGAATTCAAAGTTCGAAAAGATGATGTTCGTCTAATTTTAACTATCGTTGATCCGACTGGGACAAGAGAATGCAGTTCGAGGAGACTTCATAGACGGTCATATTTTGCCAAGGGACCAAATTTTATCTGGCACATAGACTTGTACGACCTTTTGGAATTTGTATCAACGGTGGCATAGATGGATTTTCCAGAAAAATGGTATGGCTAAATGCTTATAACACAAGCAGTGTTCTTAAAGTTATAGGAGGGTACTTCATGGAAACTGAAGAACAACTTGAAGGTTGTCCTAAAATTGTAAGGACAGATAAAGGAACAGAAAACAGTTCTGTCTGCGAATTTCAACGTTTCCTTCGACGTGATGACGATGATGCTTTTGCAGGGGAGAGGAGTTTTTTGTACGGTCAGAGCATAAGCAACCAGAGAATTGAAAGTTGGTGGGGCTTTTGTGCTAAGATGCATCGACTTCTGGCTTGAACTGTTCCACAACATGAAAAATGAAGGACAATTTGATGGGGACTTCCTTGACAAAAACCTAGTCATCTTCTGTTTCCTTGGCATTATTCAGGTACGTTGTTTGTCATTTAATTATTAATGAAATTGTTGTAAATAATAATACCGTAATAGTAATGATGATAAAGTAGTCTGTGTAACTGTGCGCACCAATTAGTATTCCCTGTTTATCGGTAATAGAGAAAAAAATAAACAGGTGAGAGGGGGTGGGGGCTGCTTATTAAATGTTTAACATTTCTCATAAATTACAAGACAAGGTGAGAAATGCTCCTGTGATTTATAAGAAAATATGGCTTCTCTTAGTGCTATAACCAAAATATCAGTTAATTAAGATTCTCATATGGGATCAAACAAATCAAGCTGTAGGTAGCCTATAGTACTGAATTAGAGTATAGTATTCTTTAAGTACAACGGTCAAAATATCAATATTATGGTTTTGACGTCGGGTCAAGTGCCAGAGCTTCTTTACAATTGTCCCATTTGAGATGGCACAACCAATCTATGCATACAATTCAATCTTTGAAAGCATATTGCCTGTATTAACAAAGGGAAATATTTTTTTCTTTATTTACTTTGTTGTAGGATAAACTTGATGCTACTGTTGATGTTTGGAACTCCCATGTGATCCGTCCATCGAAGAATGACAAAGTTCCACATGGTCGACCAAGCGTCATGTATTCTGTACCAGAACTGTATGACACACAAGATTACCTATGTGGCATAACTCCACATGGCGTAAATGCCTGCAAGGAAGACTGCACTTTCCGGAGTACTTTTGCGTGTGATGAGGATGTGTTTCGCTTATGCACGTTGATAGTGGCAGAGAGAAACCTGGACATTGCAAATGAAGCATACAAGGCACTCGACTTATACCAAGAGCTCAAACAAGTTTTGTCAACATTATTGTAATAAACCAGTTGCCAAAAAAAAAAAAAAACACAAGTAGTGGCATGAGCTGAAAAAAAAATAACATGGCATTCTTTGTCAAATACAGTTGTTCCCAACCCTGAATCTGCTGTTTTTGTGCAGGCTTAGCTCTTACTTAATTTAACCCTTAAATTACTCATGATTAAAATATTTAGACATTTTGTTTTATTTTAAACTGTTAAAGAGGTGGACATTGTTCACAGAAGTGTTCAATTAAGTAACAGACAACTCAGCTGAAACAAAACCAGCACACACAGGGGTCTTCCCAGACCAGGTTTGGAATTCACCGGTCAAATACCTTCGTATTTTGCATTCAGCGCATGAACCTTTCAGTTTCTCTAGCTAGACACTCAGCTTGACAGACAAGAAAAAAATAAAAACATTCATTTTAAGTGGACCGTGTGTTTTGTACCTAAAACAGTGTTCATTATTCCTCCTGGGTCACATATACTTGATTGTCATCAAACTTGAATAAGTTGCATATGGTAGTAAAAACAAAATAAATTTTTTTTACAGCAAAATTGTTGAGCAACACAAACTCACCACCACATCACAGTTCATCTTCGTGGGTTTGATGTTTGATATACTCTCAGCTGAAGTGCTGGTTTTGTTTCAAAATACATGTTTTAGAACAGGATTTGGCTATCTTGGCATTCCATTCCATTTCAATTCCTTGTTCCAAGTAAGTCTTATTTGAGATGTGACATGCGGCAGCAGGGTCAATTCAGTAAATAAGGGTAATGTAAGCAATTCAAGTACTGGTTGGATCAGATTCCTAGAATTAAATGGAATTGAGTACCCCTGGTGCAAATAGTGGCATGGACAGGAGCAGACTTCTACTTAGGGGAGGAAGAGTGCCCTGTTATGTATAATATACTTACGTGATATTAAGACGCGCCTAAGTCAGAGTTTCTCAATCCTGTTCCTGGTGACCCACTGTGTCTTCTGGTTATCTTTCCAATGGGGCACTCAATTACTAAAATGAACCCTAAGTAAAAGACATGCCAACAAGAATGTAACAAAAGGCAAAAAAAAAACTGATTAAGTATTGTGTTTTACATGGGGAGGAGCTACCAGAACAAGAAAAAACACACAAGATACAGTAGTTATAGAAATAAGTTTATCACAAAGTCAAGATTTGTGGCAGTATGACTGAATAACAATACAGAACATTTTTTGTATTATTCTTTATTATGGGCATCTTTAAACTTGAATTAAAATGTAAAACCAATCAGTCATACCTAGTAAGGTGTGAATAATGCTGGGGGCTACTGAAGACATCTGTACTGCAACGGTTACTACTATATATATATATATATATATATATATATATATATATATATATATATATATATATATATATATATATATATATATATATATATATATATATTGTGTATATATATATATATATATTATATATATATATATATATATATATATATATATATATATATATATATATATATTAGCTCGAAGAGCCAGCTGCCCAAGGTTTCGATATGGAGCATTTGTTTGAATCAAAACATTGGAGGTATTTATAGGTTTTTGACGGCATGACAACTACTTGTTATTTACATTCAAATCCATGATTTATTCTTACATGATGTAATGCTGTTCTATATATTGTGACATCATTTTTACTTCTATCTTTGAATCTGTATTAATTCTAATTAACATTTATATTTTTATTATATCATGCAATGCTGGCTCTGAGGATCAGTCTAGATTTGGCCTCCCCAGCGCATCAGCATGCAACTTTTGAATGAACTTTGTTTATTTATTTAAATGTTATATATTTATTGAAGTTAATTAGTTCATTCGTTTCTGTTGAGTCCCGCTGGCATAATCGTGTTCGGTCTATTTATCCATTTACTTTTTTTTTATTCTTCTATATGTCGCATTGTCTAATTTTAGCTGTTCTAATGCTACAAACTTTACATCATTTATGTCATGTCCTTGACTGGTGAAGTGCTGTACTATTGGTTCATTCATTTTTTTATTTCTAATTAATGAAAGGTGGTTCTGAATTTGTTTATTTAAAGTAGTTCCAGTCTCTCCAACATATTTGATTTCATCACATTTTTCACAGGCTATTCCATAAACAACATTGCTATTTTTACAGTAGGTATTAGTTTTTAGTGGATATGTGGTGTTCTTAAGTTTAATTATATTTTTACTTTTATCTATGTATTTACACACTTTACATCTACTGGTGCACATGTTCATAGAACCTACTTTGTCAATTATTCTTTTATGTTTACTGTGAACTAAAATATCACCTAAATTAGCTTCTCTTTTGAATGCTACAACTGGGGCCTTAAGAAATACTTTTTTTAATTTTTCTGAATTATGTAGAATCCGCAAGTGTTTCCAAACTATCTTAGAAATATTGGGCAAAAGTTTAGAGTAAGTCATTATTAATGGGACTCTTTTGACCCTTTTATCTCTATTTTTATAATCTAGTAGTGTGTATCGGATGTGCAGAGGACATGTGTAAATACTGGTGCATGTCAGTAGGTTTACAGAAGAGGTCAGTCTCAATTGAACCTTCTTCAAGCTTTACTATGGTATCTAAAAATTCTATTTCTTTCCTTGTCCATCGAAGGTCCACCTTAATATTACTGTGTATTTCATTTGCCATTTTATGAAACTGGAAAAGAGACTCTTCTCCATGTGTCCAAACCCCAAAAATATCATCTACAAACCGAATGTATTCTAAAGGTTCTCTTTCCGATTTTCTAAGTAATTGTTCTTCCCATTTCCCCATGTATGTACTGGCAAAATGCATTCCTAATTTAGATCCTATTGCTGTACCATCGTTTTGCTTGTAATTCTTATCAACAAATGTAAAATAACTGTTTTCTAAAACTACGTTGATCATGTTCAGTACTTCTGCTGTTGGTATTGATTTATCTAGTCTATTATCTAGTGCTTTTTGACAAGCTTCTAAAGTTTCTTTACGAGGGACACTTGGGTACAAGGATTTTACATCCATGCAAAATAAAATTGTATTCTCTGAAAGGTTGTGTTTTATTGATTCAAGTCTTTTTAAAAATTGTGTTGTATCCTTAACATAGCTTGGTAATTTCTCAACGTGCGACCTAAGTTGTTTTTCTGCTATTTCAGCTATTATGTGTGTTGGATTATCAATTGTACTGACTATCATTCGCATAGGGTGATTTTCTTTGTGCATTTTAGGATTTCCTCTTGCTAGGCCTGTTGCATTATGTGGCTGCATGTATTTTTTTAATTCTTTTGATATAATTCCTTTATTGTATAGTCTCTCCGCAATTTCCTTAACCTCTTTTACCGATTTATATGTCGTATAAACATGTTTCATACATGAGAAGGCCATTCAGTAAATGCCGATTTTTGCTATTTTATCCACAAATCGATTTGGCTCCCTTTTGGCTGTCTTGTATAGGCAATCCACAGGGAGCGTGTAGTGTATGTATGCATGAAAAACCGACAGAAAAGTGTTTCTGACTGTAGGTTTTTCGAAATTACACATTGATAAATCCTGCATGATTTAAGGAAAAGGTGTATGTAAAAATGAAAGGTTTAGAAACGATTTCTTAAAAAGTTTGAAACACCAACACTTGATGAGGGCCTGGCTGTATGCTATCTAGTGCGCATATCAAAATTAATACTCATCAAAATGCATGTTAAAATTAGTTTTTCATAAATGCCAGTGTTATGGGCATTAATAAGTGTTCTTGCTTGGTGCGTATGTAAATGTGTTAAACAGTGTTGAAGAAAAAACCCATCAAAATATTAAGATTTTTTTTTTTTTTTTAATACATTTTTTTCCTTCTCTAAATTGACATGACATGAAAACCCATAACAGCATACTGTACAGTAGGATGTCAGTAACATTCGATTTGATATTTTCAGAAATCTCCTGGTTATCCATATCCCAAAGTTCCTAGTATGTCCATGTGTAACCCTGGCTACTTAGCTTTCGCTTGAAGGCAGCAGGCGAAGTAGGCTCTTGCATATTGCCTGTTTTGTTTAGTATAGGGAATTTTTAAAATGTTTGCTTTTTTTGAAAATGTAAAGTTTTTTGCAATTATTGCGGAGTGTGTGTTTGTTTCTGTAGGTTAGATGCATATTTATTTTCTATTTGTAATGAATATGCGCAACTGTTAAAATATAAGCTGCTTGTGATACACTCTGCAACACACATTTCAGTCTTGGCTTCTTTGCTGTGCTTCCATAACTGAGTGTCCCTGGATTTGGTTTACAAAATATGGTCACCCTATAATAAATATAGGGTGACCATTCTCCTCTACTCTCTCCTCTGCTAAATGTACTTATTTCCAATCTGTAATCCAAGCCTCCACTAACAACCCACGTAAACTATTCTCTACCTTCTCCTCCCTCTTAAACCCTCCCCCCCTCCTCCTCCCTCCTCCTTCTCCCCTGATGACTTTGCCTCATTCTTCTCTTCTAAAATCTCAGATATCCGCAAACTCTTTAACACCTCTCCCTCCCCCGCACACCATCCTGCTCCAACCCCTACACCCACTGCATCCCCTACTAACTCACCCTCCTTCTCCACCTTCTCGCCTCTCTCAGACTCTGACCTCTCCTCCCTGCTCCAGGGTCACAAACCCACCACATGTGCCCTGGACCCCCTCCCCACCCACTTCTTTCAAGCTGCTGCTCCTGCTCTACTTCCCTTCATCTCCTCCCTTCTCAACACCTCTCTCCTTTCTTGTCTCTTTCCCTCTGCCTTCAAAAAGCCTCTATCACTCCCTCCTCAAAACCTACCCTTGACCCCACCTCCCTCCAGAGCTACCGTCCTGTCTCCCTCCTACCCTTCCTCTCCAAAACCCTCGAGCGGACTGTACACCGCCAGCTCTCTGCTTTCCTGCCCAACCACTCTCTGCTCGACCCTCTCCAATCTGGCTTCCGCTCTGCTCACTCTACTGAAACTGCCCTCCTGTCTGTCACCAACTCACTAAAGTCTGCCCGAGCTGCCTCTCTCTCCTCTGTCCTAATTCTCCTCGACCTCTCTGCTGCCTTTGACACTGTCGATCACTCTATTCTACTATCCTCTCTCGCTGACCTGGGAATCTCTGGCACTGCTCTGGCCTGGTTCTCCTCCTACCTCTCCAACCACACTTAACAGGTAACCTGGCGTGGAGCAACCTCCACACCTTGCCCTCTCTCAACAGGAGTCCCCCAAGGGTCAGTCTTGGGTCCTCTCCTGTTCTCTCTCTACACCCGCTCCCTGGGCACCTCATCGCATCCTATGGTTTCTCATACCATTTCTATGCTGATGATGCTCAGATTTTCCTCTCCTTCCCCACCTCTGACTCCACCATCCCCTCCCGTATCTCTACCTGTCTGTCTGCTATCTCCTCCTGGATGCACTCGTATCATCTCAAACTCAACCTCTCTAAATCTGACCTCCTTTTCTTTCCCTCCTCCCCCTCCTCTGATCTTTCTATCTCTGTTCCTCTGGATTCTACCACACTCTCTCCCTCTTCCTCCGCTAAGAACCTCGGAGTCACCCTGGACCCCTGCCTCTCTTATTCCCAGCACATCTCCACTCTGGCACGCACTTGCCGATTCTTCCTGAGCAACATCCGAAGAATCCGACCCTTCCTCACCAACTACACCACCCAGCTCCTGGTCCAGGCCTTGGTACTCTCCCGCCTAGACAACTGCAACTCCCTCCTGGCTGGCCTCCCTGCGTCCGCCACCCGTCCGCTCCAGCTCATCCAGAACTCCGCTGCCCGCCTGGTGTTCTCTCTGCCTCGCTTCTCCCACGCAACTCCACTACTCCGCTCACTCCACTGGCTCCCGATCACCGCCTGCATCCACTTCAAGACTCTTGTACTAGCCTACAGATGCCTTGACCAGACTGCACCCAGCTACCTCCAGACCCTCATCTCTCCCTAAACCCCCACTCGACCTCTCCGCTCCGCCTGCACTAGAAGACTGGATCTACCTCCTCTACACTCCCCTGCCTCCAGAGCCCGCTCCTTTTCCACCCTTGCCCCGCAGTGGTGGAATGACCTTCCTACAGATGTCAAGACTGCCCAGTCCCTGACCACATTCCGGCGCCTCCTCAAGACTCACCTCTTCAGAAAGCACCTGTAGAACTCCTCTGTTCTTCCCCTGGGACACTTATCACCCTTCCTTAAATGCGCTTTACTTGCTCTTATCTGCCCCCTATTTTACTGCATTTAATCCTGTACTTCAGAGTATTGTAATCTGTCAAGTGTTTAATCTGTAGTATTTTGTATTTAATCATATCCTGATGTAACTATCACTGACACTTATCTGCTGTATTATTGAATTGTATTTTGTCACACTTGTACTTGCTTGAACCAAAGTCATTGTATTTATCTTGCTCTTAATTGTATTATTACTTGTACTATGATACTTGAAATGTATTTGCTTACGATTGTAAGTTGCCCTGGATAAGGGCGTCTGCTAAGAAATAAATAAAGAATAATAATAATAATAATAATAATAATAATAATAATAATAATAATAATAAATATATTTAACATTTATTTTATTAATTTATTAAAGCTGCCGGTAATTACGGGCCTCGTATTTGCATGATTATTTTAAGAACTCTGAAATGCAGGCGGTAATTTGCTGCAGTCAGACAGTAGGCTATATAAAAGGCAAGGTGATTTGGGAGACTTGTAGCAAGAAGGAGACATCGTTTTCAATTAAACATTTAATAACATTTTGCAAAGAGATCATTTTTTTTAACCATTCTGATTAAGTCAGTTTGCAAATTACGGTTTATAGTACCGGTACGGTATTGTTTTGCAAACTCCAATTTTCAACACATGTTTTATAGCTTACATGACAAAACAGAAAGTCTGCAAATAGAGAATATAGAATCCATGTAAAAAGGGTTCTTAGAAGCACCCAAAAAGGTCTCCCCACAGTGGCATGTTACAAGTACTGCTTGTACTAAAATCTTCATTTCCATATTGGTAAATTTCAGTTTTCGCTTCTGAGCATCTTCATTACCATGGCTAGCACCAGGCTGAGGTCTTTGTGTGCCATTCATTTTCTTTTGGAATGTGTAGCCTACACACGCAGGGTTGACCCACACCTGCTATTTATTGTGAGAGGTGTGAAATTCTCCACCGCTAATTGCGGTGAGGGGTATTTAAATTGGTTGATTGCGGAATCGCCTGCTTTACCTAATTAGTCTTATAAAATAGGTTGTTATTTTGATGATGAGTGCGGCCGTACTGAACACGCACATTACGTGGCTTTTTGCGGTCGGTTTTTCCCCTTTATAAATTTGGGCCTCTGTATCTTGTCTGCTCTCATTAGTGTTCACACAATTAGAGGGATGTGTTTAAACAATTCCAACAGGTGTACTTGCTGCATTGAAATTGGATTCCTTGTTTTCTCACAAAGTAAAGTTTACATTTGTAAAATGCATGTAACACACATAGCTATACAGAGACTTACAAAAAATGGCAGAATATTAACCCAAACTGTAGCCAGGCATATTTGTTTCAGTAAAACAGTTTAAAAATAGAGTCAATTGATAAAGATAATTTTGAAAGCGCCATGTTAATGTCACAGCAGAATACCGTGCCCCACACATAGCAAAATACCCAGGCTCCTCTGCATTCGTGGTTATGGAGCTTTTACCCTCATCTCATCTCACCAACTGGGGACAGAATCCACAACGGCAGTGCATCGCACAGCACATCGCGTTACACTAACCGCAGACTGCAACATTTTTGTTTTATACTCCTAGTGCTGGTAAACATTAGTAAGCATGTGCATTTTGACTCAATTGGATTTCAATTTAAGTAAAAGTAAAATGCAGTGAAGGTTAACAGTTTACCATGTACCGCTATAGATTTTTAGGACAGCTCTGGTACTGGCTTCATAAACTTTCATGCTGATACGACATAAAGGTTGCATTCTGCACTCCACACAGAGCGCCTTTACCGGATGCGCCACTCGGGAGCCCTAACTTTTAGGTAGTAAAAAAAGCATGAAAATAAAAATGAAAATTAAAAATGCATGAATGAAAATTCATGCATTTTTTTTAAATGACCAATGTACCCAATGTACATATAATAATATATATATATATATATATATATATATATATATATATATATATATATATATATATATATATATATATATATATATATATATATAATAGGTGTTCTTTCGTTAAAGTTCTAAAGAAAAACGTGCCAGCTGGCAGTTCTGAATGATTTTTCACAAATGTAGTTGATGCTTGACTTAAAACGAAAAAAACAAAAAACCACAGGGTAAGTTTTTCATGGAACCAACTGTAGCACTGTGAGGTAAAACTTAAACATGTACTTAACATATTTCTTACGTTAGCGACCCTGGTGTGGTGTCACCAACTAGAAGTAAGGATGAAGTATTTTTATATATCTATCTAGAGTTGTATAGCTTGTGTACCAATTGCAGCAGTATTATTTTGCTGTTAGTATACACATTTAATTCAAAATATATTGAAGTAAAGCATGGATAAACATTTCACTGCTGCCATTACCAATGCTTTTATTTTTGTTAGTGCTGGGACGAATATTTTTTGACATGTATTCAGATACAAAATCAGATGTTCATATTCGCTAGAAATGACAAAAATACCTTGCACTTATTTACCACCTCACCAGAAGTTGTGCGACAGTTTAAAAAATGGCAAATGAAAAAGAGCTCTGTGTGATATTGTGGCAAAGTGCCCCGTGTATATTGTATGTTACGTGTTGTGTGTAAATGTTGGTGTATAGGCATTGGTACACGGGATATAAGCGGGTCTGTGTTTCACGTGTATTTAAAAATGTAGATTTGTATTTAGGCACGAGGATGGCACAAATCACTTCACGTGCATTTAAAGTATTAGTATGTGAACACGGGAAAGTGCACTTTAATTTATTCACGTGCAGTTGTACCGAGATTCCAATTGAATGATTGATTAGCAATCGAGTCTCGGTACAACTGCATAAAAGCAGCATGTTTTCACTCACTCGGGGTTGTGTGTTCGGTGAGTGGAGAACGGGTGTGGAGAGGAGAAAAGTAAAATAACGTTACTTGTTTGTTTAAAACTCACCGTGTTCGTTTGTCTGTCCGTCCACTGTTTTGTTTACTGTTTAGTCCGTTTTTGTTTACCTGTTTATTTTGGCCGCAAAGTGCCGTGTCCTGTTTTGTGTTCTGTTTAAATCTTTTATTTTATTATTAAATGCTGAGCGAGATCACGCGCTCAGCTTCATCAAAACCCCAAGTCTCTCGTTTATTTCCTGGCTCTGGTCTGACGCCACCCACTCCGGCCGTCTTTGTGACAGATATGTGAGATTAATATATAAAACACACATGCACAGGATCAACACAGCAGCTCTTGAGCCTCTATTTAAAAATCTTTAGACAGCAAAAAGTATGCGCGCACATGCATAGTGATCTTTTATGGAACGCCATCTGGGTCAAAAATGCATTGTGCTGCTTTAGTCAAAATCTCATGGGACAAAAAAAGGCAATGCCTTGCTTAAACAGTGCCCAAATTGCTAGAAATGTTGTGTAGTGATCTTTATATAGATGTTATATATTATATATTTTTTGTTGTGACTTTGTTATGCAAAATGTAATAAACGAGAACCAAAACAGTGAGTTTTTTTCCCTTCATAGTCCATTTCAACACCATTTCCACGTTTATTTTATTTGAAGTGTTTAAAGTTACATTTCAGTTCTGGTTTTGCTATAAAATAAAGCCACTCCCCCCCTGCCCCTGCTGCTATGCTGTCTCTGCCTGCGTTCTGAGCAATATAATGGCTTTTATTATTTTTTGAAAATAACTAATATCTGAACGAATATCTAAATTATGAATGAATATTTGAACATGAAAATCCTGTGTTTGTCCCAGCACTTGTTTTTCATTACATTCTACCCAATTTCAAATGACCAAATCATATCTCCTTTAGCATTGCAATATTACTGCCAATCATATTTTAATTATATTTTCTTCCCATATGGGGCCTATAAACCACAATGTAATGCTGATGGTATTTTTATGGTATGATAGTTGGCGTATCCTCTGTGAACCACATATTTTTGCTGCTCATCAACTAAACTTTTTTTCAGCTATATTTTTCAAAAACACTTATGCTGATGATAAGCAAGCTAAATTCCATTCAGCATGCAGTTTCACATTGAAATATAGCTAGCTTGAGTGCTTAAAATGGAGGCAAACAATAACTGTTCTGATTTCTAATACAATCTAATGGTAGACCTGCTCCTTGGCCTTGATATGGAACATCATTTCCACCTCACTTTAATGAATGAATAAAGTGGGTTGTTAAAAATAGAGCATACAGTTAATTTTACAAACCTTCCATCTGTACAGATTTGGCTGGCACAAAAAAAACCCTTATAATTATAGAAAATCTGTTGTGATAAAAGAAAAGCAAATGTAGTACTCTGGGCTTGGACAGACACACGTCTAAATAATATTCTTAACTATTGATTACAGAAGAAGGGATGTTTGTTTACAAGTCAGTTTACATTTCCGCCGCTGATTCGGGCTTGTTGTTGTGTTGGAGACTTGCTTCTTCAGAATTATTAATTCTTTCTATGCTTCCTGAACGTTTATCTCTATTCACACACTGATACTATACAAAACTGAAACTGTATTTGTTTTTTAAATAAAATAAACATTTAGTTGCATTATTATTTGGCTACTTTCCACTTTCTTTGCAGCACTTACTCTCATTTGCAAACACTCACAGGAAGACTCTCTCTCACAATACACCGCGCTTGTCTTACAGTGGTGAAAAGTCAACACGGAAATTTAATGTTACAGGCACATCATTTAAAGCTTGAACTGCAGTATCAAACTAACATAATAAATGTATAATAATAATAATAATAATAATAATAATAATAATAATAATAATAATAAATGTAATATCACCAACTGTGTTTTGGTGCCATTTTAGTTACAAATTTAACACTGCAATGAAGTATTTGTATTTTACCCAAAGGGTCCTGCAATACTCCCCTCCACAATAAAATGGCGTCCCGGCATTTGTCAGGGCTACTCTAGTTTGGCAGCTACTTCGAGACAATTAAACTTATAACTCTAAATAAAGAACCTTCCCATGTGTTTACTCTTGGGGATTGAAACCTATTCTGATTATTCAGATAATTATCCATAAATCAGTGACATTAGCTATCTGATAGCTGGCCATTTCCACAAATACTTTAACTTCCCAGAAATATCATCACCTTTATATTTCTTATCTCCCGGAAATGTTACAATAACATTATGCATGTTTTTATTTTTTAGTTCAACTAAACTTCTAATCTATTTGCCCCTTACAGGTACATAGCAATATTTTTCTTAAACACAAAGTGCTACTTTTTCTTCTAAAACACGAATAAGGTATTAAGTAGCATCTTTATATTCATTACATTGAATCACTGAAACTATCTGTAACCTCTAAATTGAACAGTAACAAATGTCAATGTTTACAAAAACTGTTTTTCGCAACAAATAACAACAAATATTATGCATGTTTTTGCCAAGATTTTCAGTTTTACAGTCCTCATATTCTTTCCACAGTCTCCAATACCTGACTGGAACTTGCAATGGGTACCAAAATGGCGTTCCTGCTACAGCTTGAACAGTCCATTGCAATATAACAGGCCATTTTGTTTCCTGTTGAACTTGTGTTCTTATTGGAATAATCTGACTCACCTAGGGGTTGATCAGGGGATAACTTGGCTGACCCAGCGTGTCGTATGTCAATATCCTTCTGGGTAATCAGACAATCTTGTCTGTGTTTGAACTGAGACTCCTCAGGAACAGAATTATCCAGTTCCTCAGCCAAGTCTGAAAAGTTGCTGTCTTCCACTGGAACTGAAGATTCTTCTTCTGACAAGTCGACTAACTGAGTCTCAGTTGAGCATATTGGTTCAGAGTTACATACTGGTGGATGCATTTCTGGAGAAACAGGTCTGTATTCCTTTGCTTCAGGATCCAGTTGATTTGGCAAGACTGTAGTCACTGCTTCCTCTCACTCAATAGCAGGAGTTTGCATTATGTCAGTGTGGCAGGGCGGAAGCCCTGCACATGGGAAATATGTAGTTTTATTGTATATTTTTGGGTTAATTGTTGTAAATAGATTGATTTCATTAATTGTTTAACTGATGTTGCTCTCCACCGGGGACGATTACCTGTCTGCGTGGAACAGCAGCTGAAAGCAATGAGCTGTTCCAGCAGGCAAGTGGGCGTGTCTCGGCAGAGCGTTAGCATAAAAACATAGCGATCACTATGATCGGGGCTGCTGCAAGGCCTGCCATTTTCACGGTACCTTTGATTTATAGTTTGTCATATTGTGTTTTATTTTGAGTGTTTGTACAGTCATGGATCATCCTCTGTGTGCTACCATTGCTGGTAGCATCACATGACATTAGTGTTTACATTTTGTTTGTGTTTATTGATTAAATACCGTGCGCCTGTGTCGGCGTAACAACGTCACTCTCTCTACCTCAGTCTCTTGTGTGTTCTCCTCGGCCGCCTGAGGCAAGTATACCAGGACAACCACAATTTGGTGTCAGCGTGGGATTGCTGTATCCTGCGCAATGCAAAATCGACCCGCGACAGAGAGACATTGAGGAGCAAACCCCTGAATTTTTTTGGGAGGGAGCAGGAGCAAGCAAACGACCACCAGCTTCAACCTGAGCATCAGAGAGGGTGGAGCTTTGTGTCCGAAGGATTGGGAGGAAGGAGTGTCCAGCCCGAATGCCCGAGCGGCAGGAGCCCGGTCCAATGAGGGAGGTGCGTCCTACCGAGCGTCGGAAGAGAGAGGAGGAGCTCCGACCCCCAGAGCCTGAGGAGGTGGGCCAACCACTTGAGGAGTTTCTGCCTTCAGTCCAGCCGTTGCTGCAGAAGCTGTCACTCACGTTCTCTGACGTCATGGGACTAACACGCAGGAGTATTGCTGCCTTTGGTCCAGCCGTAGCTGCCAGAGCCATCACTCCCGTGCTGTGATTTCACGAACAAGCAAGGTTTGAAAAACTTGACTGCGCAGGGCTGCCTTCTGCAGAGGAACCCGAGAAGGGACACAGGGTTTAGGGGGTCACCATGGGGTTAGAAGGGCACCCCGTGATTAAAAGCCCAGAGAGAAAAAAATGGTGACGGTGGGGGTAAATGTAATAATGATTGTGAATAAGGATGTTTGTGATGATGATGATGATAATAATAATAGTTGTGATGAATGATAATGTTTAAAAATATAAGATAATAGTGAGGTTGATTTGATGCTTGAGTGGAAGCTAACATTGGAGCCTGGCGTGTGTTGATTGTTGTTGCTGGCTCCAATGTTCCCTCCCACCCACCCTTGTGATTTGTTTGTGTGTGTTTTACATATATATAAAAAAAATGTCGAATGGACCCCTATGGGTTCCATTCTGAGCGGGAGGATATGTAGCAGGGCGGAAGCCCTGCACATGGGAAATATGTAGTTTTATTGTATATTTTCGGGTTAATTGTTGTAAATAGATTGGTTTAAGTAATTGTTTAACTGATGTTGCACTCTGCCGGGGATGATTACCTGTCTGCATGGAGCAGCAGCTGAAAGCAATAAGCTGTTCCAGCAGGCAGGTGGGCGTGTCTCAGCGGAGCATCAGTATAAAAACATAGCGATCACTATGATCGGGGCTGCTGCAAGGCCTGCCATTTTCACGGCACCTTTGATTTATAGTTTGTCATATTATGTTTTATTTTGAGTGTTTGTACAGTCATGTGTCGTCTTCTGTGCGCTACCATTGCTGGTAGCGTCACATGACATTAGTGTTTACTTTTTGTTTGTGTTTATTGTTTAGATCCTGTGCGCCTGTGTCGGCGTAACAACGTCAATCTCTCTACCTCAGTCTCTTGTGTGTTCTGCTCGGCCGCCTGAGGCAAGTATACCAGGACTCTACCACAGTCAGTCTTTGGAAAGGAAAGTGGCATGAACTGATCATCACCTGAGCTATCAGATTCCACAACAGTGTTTCTGACATCTGGTTTGTCTGATGCAAGTAACTGGTTTCACTGGTGAATTCAAACTGGTTACTGATTCCTCAAAGGGTAAAGATTCATAAGGCATCAGGAGATTTCGATGAAGTATTCTGTTTTTTCCTGTGCAATGCTTGGGTCTGACGTCAAACGACTATTTACTCCTTTCCTTTCTACCACCTGGTAAATTGTATCTTCCCTGTATGCTCTAAGTTTACCTGGGCCTCCCCGCTCCAACAGGTTTCAGACAAGAACTGTCTCCTGGAAACGAGATAGAGCTTCTCACATTCCAGTCGTAGTAGCTTTTATTCTGGTCAGCAGACTTTCAAATGTTTTTCAATGCAATATCATATGCTTCTTTTAACTGCTGTTGCCATTTTTGTGCTTGTCTTGGTAAAGAATATTGCTGTGCTTAGCTACCAAACATTACATCCACAGGTAATCTTGATGACCAAATAGAACGGTGAATGCCCAGTTGCTTCGCTGGTAGTGCAATTATGAATTTGTTAAGGTGGTCCTTACAATCTGATTTCTTCACCTCGTCAAGAGTTCTGAGCATCGAGAGCAAAGTTCTATTGAAGCGCTCGACAGGGATATGGAGATGGAGTTCTGTATGCCGGTATATTTCTGAAGTCGTCTAAAGAGCTGGTTCTCAAATTCTTGCCTCTCAAACTCTCTCAACACATAATCGTTGAATATCTGGTCTGTTGCAGTCTTGCCTAGTTTATTCTTTGTGGGATGGGCTTGGGAAAATTTTGTAAAGACATCTAGCACAACTAAGATATATTCAAAACCACCCTTGCTTTTCTCCAGATGGAGATAGTCAATTGCTATAATTTCAAATGGAGCAGTTGCCATAACATTTTGCATTGTAGCCTTGCTGGTCACATTTGGTTTCTTCTGCTTTACACATCTGCAAACCCTTGTTATGTTGTGCTCTATATCTGATTTCATACAAGGCCACTAGAACCTGTCTCAAGCTAAATTTACAACTCTTTCACTACCCAAATGTCCCATTTATTCATGAGCTTGCTTAAAAAACAGCAGTACAATTTATGACCTTAAATTCCTTTCTCTTCTTAGAACTCCATCAGTGCCCAAGTGTAATGTATTCCACTCTCAAGATCTCTTATTGTTTGAATGGTCCTTTTACTTGGTCGCTCACCTTTAGCTTTGAGTTCTAGAACTTGCTGAATGTGTTGATCGTCAGTTTGTGCTTTTCGCAGCTCTTCACAAGTGAGGGACTTAATAGCTTCACTGGAAATGGTTTCCTCTTTTTCTGCCATAGAAGGACAGGCTGCTTTTGAAGATATCCAGTTCACTTCACCTTTATCCTGAGCGCTGATGCTTTGGTTTAAAGCTGTCAATGTCAGGCGAGCACTCTTCTGTACAGAGATTGATGCATTCTTCTAGACAGAAAATATGCATCTGTATTTGTCTTTCCTGGTCGATACTTAATAGTGAGTTTAAAAGCAGCTAATTCGGATACCCAACGATGACCAGTTCCATTTAACTTTTCCGATGTCATAGGTCAGTGGATTATTATCAGTGTATACCGTCAATGAAGCATAAAACAGGTAGTCTCTAAAAGACTCTGTAACTGACCACTTAAGAGCTAAAAACTCTAGCTTTCCAGAATGTAAATTATATATTTTTTCTGCTGGGCTTAACGTTCTGGAGCCGAAAGCAATTACTCTAAGCTTACCATCCTGCTGCTGGTACAAAACCGCTCCCAGCCCTTCTGCAGATGCATCTGTGTGAAGGACGTATGGCTTCTGGAAATCTGGGTAAGCTATGACTGGTGGATTTGACAGAGTGATAATTAGAGTTTCCAAATGCTTTTGCCAATGATGTTTGTTTACATTGTACAGTCATTTTGTAGAACTTGAGACTTGTTTTGTTCAATGACTTTGACATTCAGTTTTACAGTTTGGTTCTTCCAGTCAAACCCATCTTCTGCTGTAACTCAGTTTCATTGCAGTAGGCTATGTTTATTTTTTCAAGAAGTGTTTTATTGGGATTGGAATTTTAAACTTTTATAAACTCTAAAGAAGTGGTCAAACGTTTAATAATATGCTACATGTATAATCTGTCACATGACAAATTTCACCAAATGCATATTTTTTTAATATATTCATTTTAGTAATTTATCATATACAGTAGTCCGTCATGTATCAGACTGTGGTGGTGGCATAGTAAGGCAGATATTATAAAAATGAAGGGGCTTGGCAATTGCCTCCAAGTAGTCTTTCTAATTGGTGCAACAGAAAGATTGACACTGGGCCGGGTGTTAAGGTCGACCGATCTGGCGCTTCAGTGGTTCACTCTGTGTTCATGCTGTAATAGGCGTGGCATGGTATCCCGTCCATGTGGTAAGATAGTTAATGACAAGCATTTTTTCTGAAGTTTGTTATATTTTTTAATAATATGCATCTCTAAACAAAGGAACGAGGCAAAGCAATGTTTGACATTCAGTGGTTTATGCATATCTTATTAACTTGACTGTTTTTATTTTTATCGTCTCTTTGTAGATGGCAAAGCCTTTTCAGCTACTGCTTATTTTGCTTTCAGTTCAGCTATTTCGTGTTTTTGCTGCTGCACGTTTTCAATGTCACTGCTAATGTAGAGACATCTGCTGCTGAAGCTTCTTGTAACTGCTTGTGGTCTGCCATTTAGATTTTCATCTAGCATAGCCTGTAGTTTATCGTTTAAATCCAACAGTAATGACAGACCTTCATCTTCTAGTTGAACAAGGGTTTCACTCTCCAGATAGTTAACAACATGTTTCTTCAGAGCACAACATGTTTTTCCTGATACATTTGTTCTATCTTCATTAACAATTCCTGAGAAATCACAAGTGGGGTAGATGTTTCTCTGCCATTACACACAGCTTCCCTTCTATCTCCATCAGTGTAATTTCCCGTTCAATCGACATGTAATGAGTTCTGGCCTCTGAATAGTTGAGCTGAAGAAGGCTACAATATAGCTGAAAAAACTGCTTGCCTAATTAATAGACATTTTTGGCAAATTATACCCTAGATTGTGACTAGCTCACAGTAACTTATTTTGCGTACCATAATTTGTTGTCAAAATTTAGCAATGGAAAATATAAGTATGAGCAGTGGCGGCTCGTCAGAGGAAGCAGAGAAGCACAGCCTACTCAAAAACTTTGAAATAAATAAAGCTTTTTTTTATTTATATGGAACTTATTAATATGGAATGTACAAAAACATAGCTTTAACGTGGAGGCAGCCGTCCAATCCGAATTCTCCACTCAGTCACCACTGTACGTTTGGAGGAGGCAGATGTGCTCTTGTCTCCTCTGTAGTTATCATTAGGATGTTTATTAGCCGATCATATTCTTCCATTTCTTCAGCTAGCTTGCATGGCACACTGAGTAAGGGGCTGTACATTCAGAAAGTAAAATGTAAAAAGTACTACCCTGGAATCAGGTGATGAATGATAGACCATAAACTTCTGATAGTTTGTTTGTATTCAGCTCATGGTGAATGAATATCATTTCTGGGAGAAAACCCTAACCCTAAACCGTCCATTGTGTGTGTGTCATTTTCCATGTCATCCTGATATTTTTTTTAAAAAAAAGAAATCTAAACAGAGAAAGGCATAGGAACAGCAAAGCAACTCAATTTTACTGAAAAAGAAAACCAAATGGTTTAAGGAGGTTTATAATGAATATAATTTGCACGTAAAGCTGTTTGTCAAAACTGGTATATTAACAAATAAACCATTAAAGGAAATAAAATGCTTATTATTTTTAATGGCAATGATTTTTTTAATGATTTGAAGTTACTGCTATACTAATGTACACTGTTTCTTATTTTGCCTTTTGACTACCATGTAAAAGGTTCACAATCAGATTTTAAAATAGCAGTTAAATCCCCAAGAACCCAATTAGCATTGTCCTAAGCATATGTTATTTGTTTTCCCTAAGCTGAAAGCATGCCAGTTTTAAAATTACAAGCTACTAGATGATAAGCATTTCGTTACAATACCTTACAGTATCCAATTTAATAAATTGAGAAATGTAGTTTTACAACACAGAATAGCTGCAGTCAACTGAAACTTAATTACTTTGACAAAAAAATGTACTAATACAACTGTCATGCACTATTAAAATTACAGAATGTGAAAAGCAATTCAACTCCTAGAGACCCATTCACAAGGCTTTGTAGGGACCGTTTCATGTCTATAACGCACAACCTGTTGTGACAGGATGGCTTGCAGTTGTGAGGTGTGGTGACGTCACGGACCAGGAAGTAACTGAACCAAAACAACAATGGATGGGCGGGTGAAGCTGAACGCTACTCCGGTCAGCGTTTTTAATAAATAATAATACAAAACAAAAAGACTTAAACAAATAACAAACAAATCAAAAAGGCGGTATGGCCAAACAAATAATCAAACTCTAATAATAACCAGTACTCTCCTCTCTACACTTAACCCCGCAGCACGGACAGCTGCAGGTTCTTATACTCTGGCCGAGGGGTTAACTTAGCTGTTAATTATCTTATTACCCCTCGGCCACAGTCTGCACGAGTTTAGTAAGGATGCATGACTGTCAGCTAGTTAAATAATCAGTAGCTGATCAGCCACGCATCCTCACAATGTTTTTAAAAATACAAAAACAATAACAAAAGACGCAACGCTTTTATCCGCGCCGCAAATAATAATACAAAAACAGTGCACAAATATATATAAGGGCAGGACACTCCGTCACACATGGCCTTTTCGGCCACCTCCCCCCTTAGTCCCTAAAGTCCCGGCTAGCAGTCCCGGCCCAGGAACAGGGGCAGCAACGGGCCAAAGGTGGCGGCCACAGTGGGATATCCTCCTCCCACCCAAACAGCCGTAGCGTTCCGATGGCCCACGCACAGGCCGGCTCCTCTGGCCAAAAAAATTTTGGGGGTGGTCTCCAGACCTGCCCCCCCTTCTTCATGGCCGGCAACTGCCCTTCATGGGGCTCCAGCCACAGTATTTCCTGCAGCGAAAGTGCGGCTGGGGGAGCTGGTCTTCTGACCTCCCTCCCCTTCTTCGTGGCCGGCAGCTCCCCTTCATGGGCTTCCAGCCACAGTATTTCCTGCCCCGAAAGTGCGGCTGGGGGAGCTGGTCTTCTGACCTCCCCCCCCTTCTTCATGGCCGGCAGCTGCCCTTCATGGGGCTCCAGCCACAGTATTTCCTGCCGCATGGCAGGACTGGTAGCGACCCCAGGCAAAACAGGACCCTCGGGAGGCGACAGCAGCAGCTGCGGACCCTTGGCAGGCGACGGCAGCAGCAGCGGACCCTCGGCAGGCGACGGCAGCAGCAGTGGACCCTCGGCAGGCGAATTCGGGATGGGAGCCCCTGGCCATGGAGGCGGCAGCGGGAGCTCCACTTCTCCCTCGTACCCTGTAACTGGTGGCTCTCCAGGCGATGCGGAGCAACAGGCAGCCCAGGCGATCGCGGAGCAACAGGCAGCCCCAGGCGATGCGGAGCAACAGGCATCCTTGGGCGGTGCGAGGCAGGCATCCTTGGGCGGTGCGAGGCAGGCATCCTTGGGCGGTGCGAGGCAGGCATCCTTGGGCGGTGCGAGGCAGGCATCCTTGGGCGGTGCGAGGCAGGCATCCTTGGGCGGTGCGAGGCAGACATCCTTGGGCGGTGCGAGGCAGGCATCCTTGGGCGGTGCGAGGCAGGGTAGGAGCAGTCCTTCCCATGACGGTGGATGTGGAACCAGCAGGTATTCACCCTCTGCTGGTGGAGGTGGAGATGGAACCAGCAGGTATTCACCCTCTGCTGGTGGAGGTGGGAGGGGCAAGCAGTCCTTCCACGGCAGCTGAGGCGGAAGCAGCAGGCATTCACATGAATATTTGCTAATAGGCAAAGGTTTTTTTTTCAGAGTAGCATTTCTAGATATCAGTAAAATTAATGTTTTACTTGAAGAAATACACATTGTGTGTATTTTAAGGATATGTAGTTAGTTTAGTATTGATTTAAACTGGCAGGTTGATTAACTGTGTGCAGTTCAACTAAACATGTCTAGTGAAGAGAATAAAGCACATCTTACTGCTCATCTAAGCTTGTTCGGTTCCTAGTGGCTGACTGATCTCAGGACTTTGTCAAGTTGGGTCCAAGTGACTCTGCCTTAACAACATGACTGGGAATCCCATTCCATATCCTCACCACTCTCTGTTGAAGAATTGTCTCCTTCCCTCTTTCCTAAGTCTTTATCCACTTAGTTTCCAACTGTGTCCTCTGCTCCTGCTCTGTAAAATATTAGTTTGGGTTAACTGTGTCAATTCCTTTTAGATTGTAAATACTTCAGTCATGTCCCCCCTAATTCTTTGTTCCAGGCTAAATAGATTAATTTCTTTCAGCCATATTTGTAGTTCCTTATCCATAAATTCCTATAAATGAAAGTTCCTTTTCACCTTTAAAAACGCTTATTCATTATTTCAAATACACCGACCAAGTGACTTTATAATTCTATTGTAAATGTGTGATGCATGTGACCTCGAGATAAAAAAAAGAAAAAGCACAATAAATTTTAATATCTTTATTTCATATTATTTTACACAGATGTTTATCCAGACCTTGAGGGTATTTCATGGTCTAAACAGTTACATCTGCTGTTTTAAATAACATTATTTCTATATTTGTTATTTACAGATTAACAATGATGTGCTAATTATCAAATCTCATAAAAAAGATTATTAGTGGAGTTATTTGTTATTCAACATAGTGCTTCTTAAGTAATATCACTATAAACCAATGCCCATAAAACAGGCTTCCATTTTCACTGATCTCCATTGTGTTTTCTATCAGAATTGTATCATGCTAAGCACATTTAACAGTTTGTCTTTAGAAGACTGACTTCTTCTAAACAGCCTACACTAATTTAAACGTTTTCATAAATGAAAGACTAAAACATAACAAAGAGGGAAACATTTGTTTTAACGTAGTTATTTTGTGAACATTATTTTGGAGATGAGATCCATTTCAGAAAACAGTGTTAGTAACCTGTTCCCACTCCAGATGCATTTCTAGGTGAGAAACAGACCGCAACAACACTCTGAGCTATAAAGAACTAAATCAAAAATAGTAAGACATTTGAGAACAGCATTTTAATCATTGTCATTGTTCAATATACAGTATATATTAGTCTTAACTGCCCTATCAGTATTTTTTAAATTCATTACATATAGACTAGTGTACAAATGTACGTTACTTACTAATGTAAGTTAAAGAGGTAAAAAAATACAAATAAAACACTCATCCACAATAAGTTATAGTTAAAAAATAATAACATATGTCTATGGTCATAACCTGTTGTCCACATGAATACAGTACACAGAATTGATGACGGCCATCTGGCCGAAACATTGCTCTGTTTTTAACTTTTTAAACAAATAAAGAATGGAAATTTGATCTAAGATCTATTATTATGGTGTTGCACCTCTACTTGCATCAATTGTGAACAATATAGATAGATTTGAGAGACAAATATCCCAAAAATGGAAATACTGGTACTTATATAAAATAGTCAGTGTGCGATATAAGCTACATGTTTTGGACTTTAGAACAAAAAAGTGTCATAGCAGTTTTAAAAGAATCCCACAAGTATAAAGGCAGCTTGGACAATGTACTATGCTGAGAATGTTGTATATGAGCCTGGGTATTGAACTATTGTTACAAATGAGTCATTGAATGAAGACTGGATCTCTGTTGTTAAATCTGGTAACAACAATCATACATCTAACTAAAATGAAAGTGGATTTTTTGTATATTAAATAAATGGTCAGTTGGTTGTACAATTTAGAGTGTATATGTTACTGGTACAGGTACTTATTGTTACAGTATCATATTTATACATACACATTGGTAAAGGTGGGCACATGTGGGGGTTACTTTGGAATCAGGTTGTACCTTGCTTCTGATGCTCAGCATGCATCCATCATTCAAAGCTACTTTTTTACAGACAGCATGTTTCCTAGTCATCAAAATGTGTTGCAGAATTTCTCCTTGTATCTATTGCCAGTTATCTGAAATAACAGCTGGACTCAAAAGGAATGCGATTGTGGAATAAGGCTCCCCAGCTGCCATATTCAAACCAAAATGCTATTTTCTTACGGAGGTTGGTGGGCAGGAACCACATTTAACTCCTGGGTAACTGATTTAAAGGGTCAGACCTCATATTTGTGAAGTATTACAACTCTGTGCTGAACATTTTAATATCTATTTGAAAAAACTAACAAAAAAGACAGAATCATGCTTTAATCCGTTAGACTAATATGGGCTATTTTACTGAACTAGGCTATGCTTTGGGTTTTAATAGAAAAAAAAGATATAATTTTAAAATAAGTTGTGGATTTGTATTGGTCAGTCAGCTGTGCCCTGAGTAAGTGGATTGTTTGTGCTCTGGCTTACAATATATCCAGACAACTTTTAAGTAATCAAGAGAAATCACACAGACCCATTCGGTTTATTATAATAATAATATATTTAAAAAGTCCCGGCAACTCCTTTAAAATTAATTGGATATGATTTAATGTTCTCTACCTCTCTAATCTGTAAAATATATGAGGCAATCTTATAACATCTGGGGTTACTTTGGAATCAGGTTGTACCTTGCTTCTGATGCTCAGCATGCATCCATCATTCAAAGCTACTTTTTTACAGACAGCATGTTTCCTAGTCATCAAAATGTGTTGCAGAATTTCTCCTTGTATCTATTGCCAGTTATCTGAAATAACAGCTGGACTCAAAAGGAATGCGATTGTGGAATAAGGCTCCCCAGCTGCCATATTCAAACCAAAATGCTATTTTCTTACGGAGGTTGGTGGGCAGGAACCACATTTAACTCCTGGGTAACTGATTTAAAGGGTCAGACCTCATATTTGTGAAGTATTACAACTCTGTGCTGAACATTTTAATATCTATTTGAAAAACTAACAAAAAGACAGAATCATGCTTTAATCCGTTAGACTAATATGGGCTATTTTACTGAACTAGGCTATGCTTTGGGTTTTAATAGAAAAAAAGATATAATTTTAAAATAAGTTGTGGATTTGTATTGGTCAGTCAGCTGTGCCCTGAGTAAGTGGATTGTTTGTGCTCTGGCTTACAATATATCCAGACAACTTTTAAGTAATCAAGAGAAATCACACAGACCCATTCGGTTTATTATAATAATAATATATTTAAAAAGTCCCGGCAACTCCTTTAAAATTAATTGGATATGATTTAATGTTCTCTACCTCTCTAATCTGTAAAATATATGAGGCAATCTTATAACATCTGATAACATATTTTGAGGTACCAAAAAGTTCTTATTACTTAGAGAGAGAGAGAGACAGACAGAGAGAGAGAGAGAGAGAAAGATACCACCTGCTTCCAGTAGTCCTTGACAATTTATAAATAAGAATTTGAGGGGCCCACTTTGTAACTGTTTACTTTTAACACTAGATCTACCGGGCGTACATACCTAGAACTAACGCAGCGGTCTTTTTTACGTTATATTAAAATGCGTATATAACTACTGCAGCGTCGCACGCTACGAAACTTTTTTTGTTTTCCTTCAGGATGTTGTCTGTGGCACAGTTTTTGCAGCCTGCTTGGTACACATGAGGGAAACCTGTTACAACACAAGCACTGTCACAAGACTTGTGGGTGGTGTTGGAAGGGGACTTATGATTGCAAATACTGGGCTATAAAACAGAGTGGTTTAGCAGTTCAGAGATGACTTTTGACATGCGGGAGCTTACGACACTCTGTGGAGCAATAGACAATAGTGCCTAAAATTTGTTTGTTTGACTGTTTATACAAGTGTTTTTTGTTTACCCTTTTATTTTGTACCTAAGTTCGATTCTATTAGCTATTCAATAGTAATTTCTGTCACCAGTCAAATAGCTGGTTTGGTACACTATTATTCAGTAACTTTTTTTTCCAATATAATCACGCCTAAGACTTGCTGTGCAGTCCTGCGTTGTATTGGTCTATTCATTTTAAGAAAATAAGTATTTTTACAGCTGTTGATAGATAAATCACATCTGAAAATATCTCCTGTAGCCATTCAAAACAAGCGTGAAGCTCTCAAGTTCAACAACACTAAGCCAAACCCACTGTTTTTACTATGATAGTCAAAATGACAGTTGTGGTAGTTCTAGGGATAACGTATTATATCTCCATAGGTTTCTGCAACCCTGGGTGTACTGATGGTTTCAGATGTTTAATATATACTGTATATTTAGGAAAAGTCGAACAAGCACAGGTCCCTAGCTGCCAAATGAGTGGAGAAAAATGCATGCATGAAAAATGCATGCAAAAACCGTGATGCGCCAAAAAGACAGCTCCGGTAGTTCTAGTTCTAAGCACTTTCCCAAATTCATTGCATTAGATCACACTTTTGCTCAATTCAAGAGATGCTCGGACTGGTATCTCTACAGATACGAAGAGCTTACATCCTAATTTCAAGCAACTAAGCTCTCATTCATTTTATGGATAACATAATGAGAATAAGACCATTAACTTTGTTTTCTTCTACCATAAAGTACCTTCTGTTAGTTAACATACAGATTATACACAGCGAAGGAACCTTGAATTAGAAACAGCATCCAACCAGCAAAATCCTGCTTTGAATGCCAAGACCCATTTTCCCTTATCTCCAAAGATTTAATGCTGCCTTGCTCGAGCAGGCAAAAGCCAGTAGCCCTTTTACAGTATGTCCACTGTGTACTTAATACAGATTTGCTGCTTCCAATGTTATTAAATTTGATCACAGCTTGTACTAAATTGTCTCACTTTTAAATGTAACAGTTTTCCTGTAATAAATACTTCTTTTCTAGTACAACTTAAATAAGTGCAACACTTTTTTTTTAGTTTCAAATGTGATTCTGTCTAAAGACTACTTTTTTCTTTGCAATACCTAAGAAGCTCCTGTGTTTTTCGCTTACAAACTGCTTTCTAATTAAAGTTACTGCTTTTTCTGATAAGAACTTTCACTGTGAGCATTTTCTCAAGGCAATTAAATGAGATCCTCATTTCTTCCTTTACAGTTTTTTCTCTTACAATTTTCTATTACAGTAAAACCTTTACACCTATATTCTGTTTCAATTAGATTGGAATACCTGTGTTTAGCTTAAAGACTGCTTTCAAATCAAGCTTACCTCTTTTTCTAATAACAAACTTGACTGTGAACACGTTCTCCAGTTAATTAAATGAGATCCTCATTTCTGCCTTTCTTCTCAAGGTTAACACAGGCTTCCGCGCCAGTAGCTCTCAGATGAGGCTATTTTTTTTAGTTCTTTTAATAAGCTTGTTTCTTAGTTCTAATCCTTTCATACTGCTCATAATTTGCTGCAATAATATTTCTGCTGGCTTCATATTGTTTAAAGCACAGTACAGGTATTACAATATTTTAACATTGGCAGGGTTTACATGCAAGTTTTAATCGCTCTACTATTGTGCATTCATGACGTGTCACGCACAAATGACGCATGATTGTGCTTGTTCCAAAAGTGCACGGCAAAAAAAGTCTGGTAAAGTGCGCGCTAATTTGCCTAATTAGTCCCTTAGCAACAAACTCGAAGTCGTGCAAAATACTTACAATAGACTTTCATGAAATAGCACGATACCTCCTCCACTTCCCCTATGTAAAAGAACGCTCTTCTCTGGGAATGGTCTTTCCACCCTGATGTCTCTGTAGCGTAAGTAAGATTTTCCTTATCCCAGTCTTACTAATACAAATCAGTTAAATATCCATCCATCCATTATTATCAATCCGCTTCTCCTGGTGAGGGTCGCGGCTAAATTATATATAAATTGTATATAGAGATGTTGATTTATACTAATACAATGATGTCAGCAGTTTATAACATTATTTATTCATTTCAGTGTATTATGAACGATGCATGAGAACTACTAGATCATTATTACCAGCATTGTTATCATAATAATAATACTACGAATAATGCAGCTTTTTTCCTGCAGGATGTTTCAAGCTTCTACCTCTTCTGACAGCATGCAACACCAGGTCCGTTGGATGGATGAGGAAACTCATTCCCTCCTCCAAATTATTGCGGACCTGGGGGTTATGGATGAACTGGATCGACCTCGCCAAAGAAATGCCACCATTTTCACCAGTATTACCGGTGCTCTGGCTGATCTTGGTATAAATAGAACGCTCCTGCAGGTACAAGGTAAATTCAAGAAACTGAAATATCTGTACCTGCAGGAGAGACAACGCCTGCAGCCCTCCAGTCAAAGCTCGAGGTCCCAATTTTCGTTCTGGGAGGAAATGCACCGGTTAATGGGTGACTGGCTAGTGGCAGTGGCATCAGACCATTTGCTGGAATCCTCACCCTCCCAGACGTCCCGCTACCTCATGTCCGGGACCAGCTGTGTTACCTAGGTCCATGCAAGACAACTTGGTTGACGAGAGGGTCCCGGTGACTGACGATCAACAACATGTGGCTGTGTGGTCCAGTGGTTAAAGGAAAGGGCTTGTAACCAGGAGGTCCCTGGTTCAAATCCCACCTCCGCCACTGACTCATTGTGTGACCCTGAGCAAGTCACTTAACCTCCTTGTGCTCCGTCTTTCGGGTGAGACGTAATTGTAAGTGACTCTGCAGCTGATGCATAGTTCACACACCCTAGTCTCTGTAAGTCACCTTGGATGAAGGCGTCTGCTAAATAAACAAATAATGTGGGGCAGCGGGAGGAAGAGGAGGAAGGTGATAGCCAGGGGGAGTCAAGCTCCGCTGCCTGTTCCTCCTCCTCCCGAACTACCAGCTGCTGAAGCTGTTCAGCAACCTCGTAAGTATCTTAATCATAATGTTAGGAAAGTGAAATATTGTACTGTGCACAATTGAATAACTTTATCTGTAGTGTATGCATAGGTTAAAGCAGATTATGAAAGTTGTTCCCCACACATACGAGTTTATGAGTGTGTGTGTGTGTGTTTTTTTGTAATGTAACTTAAAAACTCACTCGAGATGGCTTTTGCTGTTTATGTGATAGATTATGTATATACTTTCCATTTGTAGTTATTTTACTGTTTTGTACAGTGCTTTGAGGAGCCTATGTGAAATGCATTTTCTAAATGTTGTTAATAAAGTTAATGTCTAAATTCTCTTATTTTAAAGTGTGTAGATGGTATTAAACAAATGGTCAATTCTGGTGGCAATTTAAGTTTTATATTTTGTTTCAGGGGCTGCTCAAGCCACTCTACATCAAAGGGGGGGGCTTGACGGAGCGACAATTCAGACAGCATCTGATCCAGGAGCATTGCCTGATGCAACTGGAGTACAGAAGGATGTACCATCTGATTGCACGCACCGCTGCCAGGCAGGATCGGCAATACAGCCGATCCTCTTGGAAAGGCTGGACCACGCTGATCAACAGCACCAAGAGGAGGTTGCGTTGCATGCTGAATTTCTGCACAGAATAACAAGAGAACTGCAGGTGCCTACCACAGCTCCTGCTGAGGTGGGAACCCGTTCTGCTGTGCGCAGTCCTGCCGAATCAGTGGTCCGAGAAGTTGAGCAGCTGGGGCAAATCACAGGACCACCGAGTAGAGGGAGTTCTTCAAGGGGACAGGCCAGTTCAGCTAGAGGGAGAGGTCACGTGTAAATGCTGACGTGTGGCAATCTGTACTTATATAAACAGAGTGCAGAACTCTTCATGGCATAGGCGTCATCGGAAGACCCTGGATGAACAAAAGAGATGTCCTGGAAGCTATATTAAAGAAATATGTTTGGAAAAAAATGGATGTAATATAAATGCATGATATGTAGCCTATATAATCGTATATATCAAAGTAATTGTTGTCTCACCATCCATGGTCATCCACTACAGCCTGGAAAATTAAGAATGCCCAGAATTTACAATTAATGTAATCGCGGTGGTGGTGGTGTGGGGCAGTAATTGGAATATGGGTAGCATCTATTGCCCCCATTACCTGAGGCAGACCGTATGTTACGTACGGCGAGCTATCATCTGACTCTCTCTCTCGTCAGGCATGACAATATAGGTAGACATATGTCTGTGAACAAGAGAGCGGCAGAAAATGTTCAGGTAGCGATGGACACTGGATTTGTGGACTCCAAATACATTCCCGTCAACTCTGTACTCTGCAGCCGACGAGAGTTTGTACAGAGCAATACCCACTCGCTTCTGCAGCGGCACAGGTGTACGGACATGTATTGGTGATGGCTCCATGTCCACCCTTACAAGTTCCACCAGTTGGTCAAACATAGCTCGGATGATCCGAAATGTTTCAATCCATTGTTCTACATAAGAAAGCAATAGATGCACGATTCCTTTCCTGCAAACCCATTGCATGGGACTGAAGGAGTTCTTCCCATACAAGACTTAATCTAGCCAGTGTTTGTCTCCATCTTCTCCATCCATCCATTTTTGTCGCAACTACGTTCTAAGTAGGCCTATGATTTGATATACCCTTATAACTAATTAGCAAATACGCACAAATTATGTATTTATTACATTAACAGCGATTGTGTAAGTTTCCACATTTTCTGCATAATTAATTGTAATATTTCAACAAAGTACCTGTATTTGAAAACAACACATCATGAGTTGTTTTTACTATATTTGTTCCACTGCTTAATTGATACATTAACGCATATTTGTGATTATTGAACGCATAATCCTTTTGTTTAGCACATTAACAGTTACACAGCTGGCTAAGACTAATATATATGGGTGTGTGAAAGGACATTAGTAGCCTAAGAAGCATAAGAAAAGCACTAATGGGAATTGATGAGTGCTGTCGGTTTTTGTACACATACTACTTCTACCATTTCTAGAACAACTAATTATAAACAATAATAGTAATAACTATTATTATTTTCTTCTTCTTGGCAGCATGAACCATTTTAACTGCAAGCCCTTTGCATTCTAGACAGATGGGCGGTAACCTTCTCTTCGTCTCTGCCTAGCGCGTAAAACCTCATGTAAACCCCTATGCATTATTTGAACGATATCCTTTATCGCGTATAATACTAATCTGTCCTTTATTTGAGTACTATTGGGAGGATCTCATCTGGCCCAGGGGATTTGTTTATTTTGATTATTTAAATAAAAAATCTAAATTATGTTCCTATTTATTATATTACTCAATTTGAAAATTCTAGGGGATGCAAAACTTTTGGCCATAGCTGTATTATTAATCTATAACAAAAACAAGTGATCAAAAAAAGGCGCCAAGTTAGAAGCAAGAATTGTGTGAATCTTGGGCCCCAGCACCTTTCCAATTGTGCCTATTTGCTTGATGCTTGACAAGGTTGCCACAATTGCTTCTCCTAAAGTGGACTTTTGTGTTTGATATCACCCCTTTAAACGGCTGTTGCGTTTTTCTAACTTGTTTTTTTACATTGACAATGTTTTTGTCATGGGATATCACTTCTTTTTTTTACTTCAACAAATAATGAATAATGTGAAGGAAAGAGATTAGAGAATGTGTATGGTAGACAGACAAGCAAGTCACGAGAGTAATAAGTCAAGTAAAATAACAGTAATGAGAAAAGTTTTGAAAGTAAGATAGTGATATATAAGGGACTTTTTGACTGTGTTGTAAGTGTAAAGATGTTATTATTTTGGTTGCAAATGTACATCCATCAGTGATAAAAACAATATGTATATTTTGGTAACTTGATTTTTACGCAGGTACAAAAGTAAAATGTTATGAATGGTTAAAAATATACATATGAATGTCAGTGCTAAAGGGCAGTATACTAAGAGATTATAATGCTTGAAACAAAACAGTATTCTCCTTGATATACTGGAGTTATGAACTTAGCCCAATAGAAGTAATTTGTAAAGCATTAGATCTCTTCATAAAAGGCCATATACATGTCCTTTGCATTTTTTGGCCATGGTTTGACTTCAATGAGTGTGCCATTTGCATGCACCCATTTTCCAGTAGCACCCACTGCAAGAACAGACACAGTGTCCTGAATCAACACCCTGTCCCTTGTGTATGATAATGGAAGATAATTGGTCATTCCTGTTGTCCACAGTAATTTTGCTCTTATGCAGAGCAGTAAACTTGGCATTGTGTCGCTTTGTAACAGTCCCATCTGGTTTGTTTGCATAAGTTGGACTGCAACCATTGTTCTTGCTGATTGAATAAGCTGATGTTTCATGATTGGAGAAGTGTTGCATTGCTTACATTTTCTACCAGGAATGGTTGCCCATTTGTCATTTCTATATGACATTGGCCTTTTTCATAAATGGGAATGCATGATAGAACAGTGCTATTATATGTGGCTTCCCAAAAGTAGGCCTCAGTGTGAGGTGTGTGTTGACTTGGGCCACATATCATCTCTGCAGGTTGGGAGACATTGTCCTGTGCGAGAATTTGTTTAAGAAAGACACATGTGCTGCTTTGTGGTGCAGTTAATAGAGGTTGTAGGTTGTTCTGCATTTTCAAAGAGACCTTGATGGAAAGGTCAGCAAGATATGTTGCTTTCATGAGTTTTGAAGCATGACTCCTGCCTTTTAAGTTTTTCACTAGTTGTGTGACCTAGTATTGTTTTTGGCGTTGGAGTCTTACATTGTTTTTTTCCTTTTGTATGTGTTTAGTAATTGTTTCACTTTGTACCAAATGTTGTAGTTGTGTCTTCTTTTAGCTCTTACAAGGATATATTTGTCAGCATAATATGGTCTGTACAAAGTTTTTTGTTTGGGTTCTGATGGTATTGTCTTTTCTTTGCAGTTGTTTGTAAAGCAGGATTTGCAGCAAGGTTTGTCTTTTCACTGTTTCTTTTTGGTTCTGCATGATGTTTGTAGGTTTCATGTTCCAGAAGTTGCTTTGCCGCTGCGTTTTGTTGGTAACGTTCCCGCTGTTGAAGTCGTTTTGCCTCTAAGTTTTTATGGTATCTTTCGTGCTCCCGAAGTCTCTTTGACTGGGTTTTTATGGTAGCTTTCATGCTCCCAAAGTCTCTTTGCCTCTGATAGAAGCTGTTCTTGTTGCCTTTGTGTTTGGATATGAGGGTCCTGATGGTTGGGATGTAATTGTTTTCGTTGTTTTGGTTCTGGGTTATTTTGGCAGTGTTCCTGCAGTTGTTGTTGTTGTTTTCAGTCTGGCTGTGGTTTGTAAATTCCTTGCTGTTCTGTTTTAAAAATTGGGGCATGATTGGTGTGGTGTTGTATTGGGGCATGATTGGTGTTGTGCTGGAATAGAAAGTTCTGCGGCTCTGGTTCTTGATAAAGTTGTACTTTCTGCTGTTGTGTTTTGTGCTGTGTCTCCAAGTAATAGTAATCTGGCTGCTTGTGTTGTTGAGTTTGTCTGTTTAGTTGTTGGTCCCAATGATGTTATTCCTGCTGCTGTGGGGCTCTGGCCTGTGGTTCATTGCAATGCTGATCCTGCTGGAATGTGTTACAGATAGTTGTGCGATGACATTCCTGAATGTGTTGTGTTCGCACTGCAGATCTTACTTAGATAGTTGTGCAATGGTATTCCTGAATGTGCGGATTCCGTTCTGAATATGTTAAACGGACAGTTGTGCGATAATAACTCTCAGTGGGCTGTGATTGGCCAGGAGATGCTGCATGGACAGTTGCGTGATAGTAACTCTCAACGTGCTGTGATCGGTCTGGAGATTGCTGAAATTGTGGTTGGGATCCATATCCTTTTGGTGGTTCAAGTGGTATTCACGTCATTGTCTTTGTTGTTTTCTGGTGAAAGACATGATGGTTCTAGTATTTCAGGCTGGCTGTAAGAAATTAGAATCCTTAATATCATTGTATGAGTATCCATAAACATAATGTGATACAAACAGACATGGGGTCAAATGCATTTACATTTAAATGTAAATGACTGCATGTATTTGAAAATTGGAATTTGCTCAATGCAAATGCAAATGTCATGTATGTACAACCAAACTAAATACAAATGCTAAATGCAAATATGTCACAAATGCTAAATGCATTTCAAATAGTTTGACATATAACATTTGTTAATTGAGCAATTTATTGTCATGAATTTGGCACAGGCCTTTACCAAGGTGTTTACCAAGGTGACATAGAATGAGTATAGTTTATATAATGGCAACATAAACACAGTAGTTACGTAGTTAATAGTCATTTCGTAGTTAATAGTCAAATGCTAAATGCATTTCAAATAGTTTGACATATAACATTTGTTAATTGAGCAATTTATTGTCATGAATTTGGCACAGGCCTTTACCAAGGCCTTTACCAAGGTGACATAGAATGAGTATAGTTTATATAATGGCAACATAAACAAAGTAGTTACGTAGTTAATAGTCATTTCCAGGTATGTACCAATATCAGAAGCATGTTACATAAAACAGTGTTTCTCAATCTTGGTCCTGGGGTCCCACTGTCTGCTTGTTTTTGATCCAACTCTGCTCTAAATTACTTCATTAAACCCTCAATTGAACTAATTGTCTAATCAGAGCTTTTTAATGATTTTTAGTTCTTAAATGGCTAGTTGCACAGGCCCAAATTAGCACTAATCTTGGACTACCTAATGTTAACTCAAGTAAGGTAGTCCAAGATTAGTCCTGATCAGGGTCTGTGGACCAGCAAAAAGAGTTGGATATTTCAAGTTATGTTTAACATTGCATGAAGTAACTAATTGTTAGTTCAATTGGGGGATGAATGTAATAATTAAGATCTCAGTTTGAACAATAACAGCAGACACAGTAATGATTGTAATGTTTAATAAACATGAAGTTGTGTAAAGTGGAGTCCTTTTAGTTCGCATCTTTCAGGTTGATAAACTTTACCAACAATACTGAGGATTACTTTCTTATCTGCATTATTATAGAAAAGTATTTAAAATCATTTGAAATCGAAATTGTTTGAAGCTTTTCCATGATATACAAATACAAATGAAAATGCTTCTATTTCAGAATATACAAATACCAAGTCAAATGCAAATAGTGCACATTATAAAGAAAAAATTACTTCAAATAATCCAAGAAAACAGAAATATTGTTGAAACACAGAAAGTGCAAATGATAAGAGTGTAAGCAAGCAATCAGTAAAAGCAGGTGTGTGACCTTCATGCATTTGGGTAAAATGTTGTGTATGTGAAATAATAGAACCAAAAATAGATAGAAAAAAACAACATTCAACTATAAATTATAGCAAATAAACTAACATATGGCACAGAATAAACACATAACGTTTAAGAATTATGTGGAATTCCAAATGCCTAAACACCAGTGTTCTGCCTAATGACGTATCAACACTGCTGTTTAGGAATAGAACACTTCAATGTATGAAAAGAAGACAGATGTATCCATAATACAGTCAAATTTAATGTCACTCCCTGCTTATTATAAGCAGCTGGTATACCCACCTGGTATTGAACCTATGACCCTCCAATACATAATGAAGTGCCCTAACCATTACGCCACTGACATACAGTACTGTGCAAAAGTTTTAGGCAGGTGTGAAAAAATGCTGTAAAGTAAGAATGCTTTCAAAAATAGACATGTTAATAGATTATATTTATCAATTAACTAAATGCAAAGTGAGTGAACAGAAGAAAAATCTAAATCAAATCCATATTTGGTGTGACCACCCTTTGCCTTCAAAACAGCATCAATTCTTCTAGGTACACTTGCACAACGTCAGGGATTTTGTAGGCATATAGTCAGGTGTATGATTAAACAATTATACCAAACAGGTGCTAATGATCATCAATTCAATATGTAGGTTGAAACACAATCATTAACTGAAACAGAAACAGCTGTGTAGGAGGAATAAAACTGGGTGAGGAACAGCCAAACTCAGCTAAAAGGTGAGGTTGCTGAAGACAGTTTACTGTCAAAAGTCATACACCATGGCAAGACTGAGCACAGCAACAAGACACAAGGTAGTTATACTGCATCAGCAAGGTCTCTCCCAGGCAGAAATTTCAAGGCAGACAGGGTTTCCAGATGTGCTGTCCAAGCTCTTTTGAAGAAGCACAAAGAAACGGGCAACGTTGAGGACCGTAGACGCAGTGGTCAGCCAAGGAAACTTACTGCAGCAGATGAAAGACACATCATGCTTACTTCCCTTCGCAATCGGAAGATGTCCAGCAGTGCCATCAGCTCAGAACTGGCAGAAAACAGTGGGACCCTGGTACACCCATCTACTGTCCGGAGAAGTCTGGTCAGAAGTGGCCTTCATGGAAAACTTGCGGCCAAAAAGCCATACCTCCGACGTGGAAACAAGGCCAAGCGACTCAACTATGCACGAAAACACAGGAACTGGGGTGCAGAAAAATGGCAGCAGGTGCTCTGGACTGATGAGTCACAATTTGAAATATTTGGCTGTAGCAGAAGGCAGTTTGTTCGCCGAAGGGCTGGAGAGCGGTACACGAATGAGTGTCTGCAGGCAACAGTGAAGCATGGTGGAGGTTCCTTGCAAGTTTGGGGCTGCATTTCTGCAAATGGAGTTGGGGATTTGGTCAGAATTAATGGTCTCCTCAATGCTGAGAAGTACAGGCAGATACTTATCCATCATGCAATACCATCAGGGAGGCATCTGATTGGCCCCAAATTTATTCTGCAGCCTGACAACGACCCCAAACATACAGCCAAAGTCATTAAGAACTATCTTCAGCGTAAAGAAGAACAAGGAGTCCTGGAAGTGATGGTATGGCCTCCACAGAGCCCTGATCTCAACATCATCGAGTCTGTCTGGGATTACATGAAGAGAGAGAAGCAACTGAGGCTGCCTAAATCCACAGAAGAACTGTGGTTAGTTCTCCAAGATGTTTGGGCCAACCTACCTGCCGAGTTCCTTCAAAAACTGTGTGCAAGTGTACCTAGAAGAATTGATGCTTGATGCTGTTTTTGAAGGCAAAGGGTGGTCACACCAAATATGGATTTGATTTAGATTTTTCTTCTGTTCACTCACTTTGCATTTAGTTAATTGATAAATATAATCTATTAACATGTCTATTTTTGAAAGCATTCTTACTTTACAGCATTTTTTCACACCTGCCTAAAACTTTTGCACAGTACTGTATATTGCCAAATGGAGGCACTAAGTGATGGCTCACTAGTGTCATATTGCATGACTAATAGGCTACCGGTATAGGCTGATATGACATGATTTTTCTTTTTTACTTTTATATAGGTAGGCCTATACAAATATCAATTGCTCTGGATAAAAGCATCAGCCAAATCAATTAATGACATGTATTTTCCTGGCTTGCCATTTATTAATTTAAGGTGCAGCGTGTTATACCGTCTGTATCACAGCCTTGAACTCATGTTGCTAGTTTGAACCTGGGGATTTTTTTTTTTTGTGCAATATGTTATGGAGGATAGTCCCTGCCAAAATTAGAAATAAATAAATAAATGAATAAATAGATAAACAAATAAATAAATAAATATCTAAATAAATAAATAAATACAGACCCTCTGCTGAGGCAGCATGGCACTCCCAACCATTTCCTGATGTATGAACTGATTAAAGCTTCCAGCTTCTCTACTGTTGTCAAAGATACCTCATACACAGTCAGTGGTCACAGCAGCCTCAGCAGTAGACCAAACTGAAAGCACCAGAGTTTTAGTTTGCCTGGTAAAGCGCTGCTGTCTATGCTCTTCAACCCTTCCACTGCTTGTTGTCTAACTTCTCCCACACCAACTGTGTCCTTTAGATCCCATTCGTACCATCTCCCAAGACTTTTCACTGGCTTCTCAAACACTGTTGGTATTGCCTCACCATAAATGAAGAACCTTTTATCTACTACTTTACCTTTAATTATAGAGTTGCTCCTTGATTTAGTGGGCTTGAATTGCATTCGTGCCCATTCAATGTTATTGGTTAATTTGCCCAATAACCGATTAGTACATGCTACTTTTGTAGTCATAGTTGTCATGTCATCCATGTATGCTCAAATTGGTGGTAGTTGCATTCCAGAAGCCAAGCGCTCTCCTCCCACTACCCATTTTGATGCCCTAATGATTACTTCCATTGCCATGGTAAAAGCCAGTGAAGAAATGGTGCATTCTGCCATTATTCCAACTTCTAGGCATTGCCATGTAGTGCTGAATTCTGAAGTTGAAAATCGAAATTGCAAATCTCCAAAGTAGGCTTTCGCTAAATTTGTTATTGTCATCGATACACTGAAAAAATCAAATGCTGCCCAAAGAAGTTCATGTGGCACTGAACCATATGCATTAGCCAAATCCAGGAATGTCACATGGAGCTCCTTCCTCTCCTTTTTAGCTATTGAATCTGTTGCCAGGATCACATTGATGTGTTCTAAGCATCCTGGGAAACCTGGAATGTCTGCTTTTTGTAATGAAGTGTCAATGAAGCAGTTCTGTAATAGGTAAGTTGACAATCTCTGAGCAATAATGCTAAAGAAAATCTTGCCTTCTACGTTTAATAGGGAAATAGGGTGAAACTGACTGATGCTTGTAGAATCTTTTTCTTTACGTATAAAGACTCCACCTGCTCGCCGCCATGCTCTTGGTACAACCTGTTTTTCCCATGCCACTTTCATCAATTTCCACAGGATTCGTAGAACTCCTGAAGCACTCTTGTACACTCTGTATGGAACTCCATTAGGCCCTGGAGATGATGAAGCCCTTGCTTTTTTCACAGCTTGCTCTACTTCTTTCCACTTAGGTGCACACTCCTCCATTTGGTAATCTGGTGGATTGATAGGTGGGATGTCTGAAGGAATTGACATAGGCTCCTGCCTTTTTGAATCCGTATGTGTTTCCTCCAAATATCTCTCCAGCTCAAACTTTGCTTTTAGTGTGCCATTCTTCTCACTGGTTGATAACTTCTTTACAAATTTGAATGGGTCTTTATAAAAGTTAGTTCTCGCACGCTCCTTCTTTTTGTAGCGTTTCCGTAGGCGCTCAGCTCTGCGCAATGTTGCAAGCTTATCTTTTATGACCCTTTGTAAGAGACTGAGTCCCTCCTTCTGACTTTGTTCTGCTCTTCTCCATTGCTTCCTCAGCTGTCTCCTTTCTCTAACAAAGCATTCAATCTCCTGCTGCCATCTAGACTTTACAGGAATAGTTCTTTTTCCTTCCTTTTTTCAACTCCAAACCTCTCGCTTCTATATGTGCAGATGATGTCCCCAAATTTATCCAGCTTCTTTTCAACTGGTCCACTTAACCTTGCCAATGCAAAGCAGACATCTGTGTTTACTGTGTCCCACGCAGTTTTCTCACAAGCTCTTGGCCATTTAACTCCAGGCTTGTGCCCGTTGAGGTTCTTTTCTCTTATGCTGGTTTGTCTGACCGGGTTCACAAGGATCATTAGGTTCATCACTAACTGTATCCATGCAAGTCCTCCTCACGTCTATGACAGGGGTGCTGATATCCTATGAACTGTGGTTTGCTTCCTGTCGCTGGATTTCATTCGACTGACTTGACTGACTTCGTAAGAAGTACTGATCAATGCGAGGCCCTTGTCCCTTCTCCCTCGAGCATTTCATTCTCCCTTGATGAATCTTCAAACCGCTGACCGTTGTCGCCTTGCTCCAGCCGCAGACACAAACCTGGAGTTCCATGTCTTTGCTAACTGCAGATCTTGAACTAGTCTTTTGTGAAGTACTCTCTATACTCATATCCGTTTCCGTTCCTAAGTCGTTAACCATGTTGTCCAACGTTGAGTCATCTTCCACTCCATCTCTCGCAGACTCTAAGGGTATTTTTCTCTTTAATTTCTTTGCAGCCTTGGGCGGGTGTCTCCAGAATCCTGTAAACACAGAGCTGGATACTGCCGACAAAGGTAGTTAACCCTTGCCAGCCTGTGGCAAAGTGCCCCCCCCTGTGTATTATATGTTACGTGTTGTGTGTAAATGTTGGTGTATAGGCATTGGTACACGGGATATAAGCGGGTATGTGTTTCACATGTGTTTAAATTGTAGATTTGTATTTAGGCACGAGGAGGGCACAAATCACATCACGTGCAAGTAAAAAGTAATAATATGTGAGCACGGGGAATTGCACTTTAATTAATTCACGTGCAGTTGTACCGAGATTCCAATTGAATGATTGACTAGCAATCGAAGTTTGGTACAACTGCATAAAAGCTGTATGTTTTCACTCACTCGGGTGGTGTGTTCGTTGAGTGGAGAACGGAGAGAGAGAAGGAGAGTAATACTTATAACAATTGCTATCGCGTGCTGGGACCAGCACGATACTTGTTTATTTATTTACTCACCGTGTTTGTGTGTCTGTCCGTCCACCGCTTGTTTAATTGATAGTCCGCTTTTGTTCGTCTATTTATTTTGGCGCAAGTGCCGTGTCCTGTTTTTGTGTTCTATTATTTTGTTTATTAAATGCTGAGCGCGATTCACGGCGCTCAGCTTCACCAAACCCCAAGTCTCTGTCTGTTCTGTGTTTCTATCTCTGGTCTGAGTTCCTCCCTGCAGCCAGCCTGTCACACAGCCCCAATGGGGTCTCTTTCCTCCTGTCAGCTGTCTCGCCAGGCTGTCGCAAAGTCTTTCCCTTGTTGCCAGCTGCACTATTCACAGCAGTCACTGGACGTATCCAGATCTTCATGATTTCCATTACCCGAGAGTAGATGTTAAAACTTCATGCTGATTTGAACTCGGCTCTCGCCAAGATAAGCACCAACTAAGACATAGCTTTACAGTAAACTAATGTGATCCATCTGTGTCTCCATTCATTTGCATTCTGCCTGGTGTTGATGGCTGAAATGTAATGCTGGCTCCAGGGATCATCTTATTTTTGCCTCCCTAGTGCATCAGCACACACAATGGCTGCGATGCTGGCTCCAGGGATCAACATATAGGATATTGTAACTGAAAAAAAGAAATGTCTTAATCAGAAACCTGTTTTGTATGAAGTCTGAAATATGTTTTTGTATTTGTGTAATGCAATCCAATCACATTATATGGTTCCACAGGTATTTTTGCAATCATTGCAGCTAATCAAGTGCAGCTTTTTTTCTTTTCTTTTTGCCATATTGTGAAGCCATTATAATTGTAATTGTTTTGTAATTGTAATGGTTTTGTAATTGCACTAGCCTTTTTCAAACTATGAAATCAAATAATTGACCATGTGCCTTAATTTGGTTCATTTATACAACAAAATAATAACAAATAATAGTAGTAAACATTTAGTTTACAAAAGTTGCATGATTACATTATTTGCTGCAGCAAGGCTTCCTAAACATTCTTGGCTCAAGATCCCCTATGACATCCTGACTGAGGACCCCCAGTGAACCCATAAACATGGAGAAGCTTCCTTTCATTGCAAATGAAATTGTTCCTTTCTCTCAAAAAAAAAAAAAAATAGATAGAATACATAGCTTCTTTGGGTGTTTTTGCTGTAAATGGCATTTCAACTTTGAAGGTTTGATGCACTCAACACAGCAATTCAGGCAGATCACACACTTTGGGCAATCTAGACCAGGGTTTACCAATTACTTAATCAAACCCTTAATTGAACTAAAAATATGCTTAATTAGACCTTTTTAATTGTTCTCAGCTCCTAAAAAGATGCCGATTTTCAAGTTACTTATTAATTGTATAGTTAACTTGAAATCTCCAACTGTTTAAAAGCTGAAAATAATTAAAAATAATTAAAAGGGTTTAAATAAGCTAATGAATAGTTCAATTAAGGGTTCAATTAAGTAACTGAGAAATCAGTTGGAATGAAAACTAGCAGACACAGGGGTCCCCCAGGACCCTGATTGAGAAACCCTGATCTAGGCTATCTTCCTTTCTTAACACACACACACACACACACACACACACACACACACACACATCCAAACTGAATATAATCAGTCAGATTTTTTAATTATTATTTTAATGCTTAGTGAGAGAAGTTTTTCGTGTGTACCAGCCATGGTAGAAGTACTACTGCTTTCGTTATGTTCAGTGTCATGTCTCAGACCAGGGGTCTCCAGCCCTGGTCCTGGTGAGCCCCTATCCAGCTGGTTTTATAGGTGTCTTTACATCATCAGTGGCTAAAGATCTGGAACACCTGTTAATCTTGACTAATTAAGCCAATAATTGGTTCAATTAAGTAACTGAGAGATTTGTTAAAATGAAAACCAGCAGCCACAGTAGCTCTCCAGGACCAGGGTTGGAGACCCCTGTCTCAGACGTTTGAGAAACTGCTTCAGAACTACTGTACTTAGTTATATACTGTCTGACAGCAAATGCAACATATGCCTGTAAGCAGGAGCAGTATGGTTTATTTTATTTATGTATTGGGAATAATAATGGGCAGATGGCTCTTTGAGCGAATATATATATATATATATATATATATATATATATATATATATATATATAATTAATTCTGACCAAATCCCCAACTCCATTTGCAGAAATGCAGCCCCAAACTTGCAAGGAACCTCCACCATGCTTCACTGTTGCCTGCAGACACTCATCTGTGTACGCTTTCCAGCCCTTCGCGAACAAACTGCCTTCTGCTACAGCCAAATATTTCAAATTTTGACTCATCAGTCCAGAGCACCTGCTGCCATTTTTCTGCACCCCAGTTCCTGTGTTTTCGTGCATAGTTGAGTCAGCTTGGCCTTGTTTCCACGCCGGAGGTATGGCTTTTTGGCCGCAAGTCTTCCATGAAGGCCACTACTGACCAGACTTCTCCGGACAGTAGATGGGTGTACCAGGGTCCCACTGTTTTCTGCCAGTTCTGAGCTGATGGCACTGCTGGACATCTTCCGATTGCGAAGGGAAGTAAGCATGATGTGTCTTTCATCTGCTGCAGTAAGTTTCCTTGGCCACCACTGCGCCTACGGTCCTCAACGCTGCCCGCTTCTTTGTGCTTCTTCAAAAGAGCTTGGACAGCACATCTGGAAACCCCTGTCTGCCTTGAAATTTCTGCCTGGGAGAGACCTTGCTGATGCAGTATAACTACCTTGTGTCTTGTTGCTGTGCCTCACTTTTTATATATATATATATATATATATATATATATATATATATATATATATATATATACACACAGTCAATTGCCTTGAGACATTGAAGATGTTTTACAATCTGTACTCTATTCTAGGAAATGAGGCCTTCTGTGACTATGAGGATAGAGCCAGCAGATGAAGGTCCAAGTGAGGGAGCAGATGCAGGTCCACCCCCTGCAAAGAAGGCCAAGAAGTCATTGGGCAGCTTCTTCAAGACCAAGGACAAAACCACAGCCTCGAACTCCTCTCTGCACCTACAGCAATCCATAGAGGCCGAACTGAACAGCTACCTGCTGGTGCCATCCATCGACAGCGAGGCAGATCCACTGGCTTGGTGGAAAGTTCATCAGATCAGCTTTCCACTACACTCAAAGCTGGCAAGGAAGTATCTGTGCATCCCCGCTACCAGCTCACCATCAGAGAGGGTATTCAGCACAGGGGGCAACGTAGTGACATGTCATCGCTCATGTTTGAAGCCAGCTATGGTTGACATGCTGGTTTTCCTAGCAAAAAACCTGTAAATTCTTTAAGATAAAGCTTGAATACAATTTTGATGTTACTGTATATATATATATATATATATATATATATATATACACTGAGTGTACAAAACATTAGGAACACCTTCCTAATATTGAGTTGCACCCCCTTTTGCCCTCAGAACAGCCTCAATTCGTCGGGGCATGGACTCTACAAGGTGTCGAAAGCGTTCCACAGGGATGCTGGCCCATGTTGACTTCAATGCTTCCCACAGTTGTGTCAAGTTGGCTGGTAGTGGATCTCTACTCCGAATAGCTTGTTCCATCTCATCCCACAGATGCTGAATTGGATTGAGATCTGGTGACTGGGCAGGCCACTGCAGTAAGCTGAATTCACTGTCATGTTCATGGAACCATTCCTGGACAATCCTAGCCTTGTGGCATGGGGCATTATCCTGCTGAAAAAATCCATTAGCAGATGGATACACTGCTGCCATGAAGGGATGCACCTGATTGGCAATGATGTTCAGATATCCTGTGGCATTCAAACGTTGCTCCACTTTTATCAAGGGGCCCAATGTGTGCCATGAAAACACATCCCACAACATCACACCACCACCACCAGCCTGCAATGTTGACACGCGGCATGATGGATACATGTACTCATGTGGTTTTCTCCATACCCTAGTCCTCCCATCAGTGTGAAACAGTAGGAACCGGGATTCATCAGACCAGGCAATGTTTTTCCAATCCTCCAGTGTCCAGTGTTTTCGTTCCTTAGCCCACTGCAACCGCAGTTTCTTGTGTTTTGCTGAAAGAAGTGGAACTCTGTTAGGTCGTCGGCTGCCATACCCCATTCGTGTCAAGGTACGACAAATTGTGCATTCTTTTATGGGTCTTTCGGCACCAATGTTGTACTGGACTGTCAGTTGACTAACTGTAGCCCGTCTGTTGCTCTGCACAATTCATGTCAGCCTCCTTTGGCCTCTTTCATCAATGAGCCGTTTTCGACCACTGGCTTGCCGTTGGCTGGATGTCCTTTGGGTGGTGGACCATCCTTGATACACATGGGAAACTGTTGAGCGTGAAAATCCCAGCAGCGTTGCAGTTCTTGACACACTCAAACAGGCACGCCTGGCACCGACTACCATACCCTGTTCAAAGGCACTTAAATCTTTTGCCTTGCCCATTTACCCTCTGAATGGCACACATACACAATCCATGTCTCAATCGTGTCAAGGCTTAAAAATCCTTCTTTAACCTGTCTCCCCTTCATCTACACTGATTGAAGTGGATTTAACAGGTTACATCAATAAGGGATCATAGCTTTCACCTGGATTCACCTCGTCAGTCTATTTCATGGAAAGAGTAGGTGTTCCTAATGTTTTGTACACTCAGTGTATATACTGTGTGTGTATATATATATATATATATATATATATATATATATATATAGACAGATAGATAGATATACTTTTACAGATAAAACATACATTGGTGGCAGAAATCCTGCATTTATTTATTTATGTATTTCTTTAACCCTCATAGACACGTCGGAAACTGGAGCCCAGCAATAAAACAACATATACCTAAAAATCGAGCAATTGAATGAATGAAAATGTGCATATGCATATGTGCATATGTTACTTAGCTTTTCCTTTTACTTCTGGCCATTGTTTGGTATAATGTGATTTTTTATGCTATGCAAAATGGATAAGACGTCCAATGCACACAGCTGTCTCCTAGCAAGTGAAGGCACAACTGTATTTTGGATGCTGTAGTTTACTCTAGGAACATGTCACAGGCACAAAAAATCTATAACATCAAGGTTACCTTAAGGCCAGTGATTCGGTACTGCACTGAGTAAGTGTTGTCAGTAAGCAATTACTTTGTCCAAAGTGACTGCGCTGACAGCATCAAGAGATTCTTTTTTTCTGTTTTTTTGAGAAAAAATAGAATGGATCCTTTGGTTACATTTATAACCACTGACTATACAAGCGTTTTATACTAATGTAGCAGTGTCATATTTTTATAACCACCCCCACCAACAAAGGGTCCTAGTGCTGACTATAGTTAATTATTACTTAAATGTTTTAGCAAACCGCTTTACACATACACACACAATATGTGTATTTATGTTATTTGATCATTTTTCTTACCCTATGTGTGTGGGGGAGGATGGATGGTAGTGATGCAGTGAAGCACCAAATTGATTGATAGATGCCAATGATTGGTATCCGCGGTCGTGTGTAGGTTAAACTGGGTAGGTATACTGCTGTCAGATTTATATGGATAAAAACAAAAATACACAACTATATGCATCCCGGTATGATCACTGTGCTTAAATGTCCTAATTTTTTTAAAAAAACTAAAAAAACAGCACATTCAATCTTTTCACTGGCAATCCTATAAATTGCAGGGGTTTTTTTGAGTTTGAACCGAGTTTTGGTTCATCTTGTTCACTTGCATGAGGTACTTTTGAAAACAGTACAGCCTTACTTAAAACTTCAATTTTAGATGCCTTCACCCACAAGATGCATAGATGTAGCAGGACAGCATGACTGAACTCTCATCTACACACAACAAATCATGTACAGCCTGCTATGTGTACTGCAAGAAAACAGGTTTCCAAGTGACACAAGTGCAGAAATCTAGAAATTGATTTGTGATGGTGCAACTAAACAATTGCTTAAATTCATTTTGTCTAAGAATTTAAATACAGTATAAAAAAGGATACTGTAAAAAACAATTTTGTGGAAACAGAAAGCAACATCACTACATTGGCATCACAAAATTATATTGACCAAGCATAATACAAAATGTGTGCCTTACATCAAATAGTATCCTCCTGCTGATGCCGTTGCTGTAATTCTTGGATAATTTCAGGTCCAGTTTGTCATTTTTTTGTACAGAGGCTTTACTTAAAAATGTTGTTGTGGCATAAAGATGCTGCTTCATGATATGCATGAAAACATATTTTGTTGGCAGTCATAATAATCGATTTAAAGAGCTTATATATATATATACAGGTGTGTTAAATAAAGTGTTTAATCCACTGAAGCGCCTTGTTGTTTTTTTTCCAAATCATCATGAACTCAAAACATACCCAAACAGAGAAGTCAAGGTTTCTCTTTAATATTTTCCTACACCTGCTATGAGAATCTGTCAGACATAGTGGACTAGTCAATTTAATTTTTAAGCATGCATTATATTTACAAGGATCAGTAGGTCAAGGACAATGTTGTGTATATTTTTTCTATACGCCGGAAGGAACTGTAGACTGTTATACAAGATTTGTTTTGACAACCATGTAATCAGTGTTTTTCTGAAATTTCTTTTAAATAAAATATCTTACTGTGCCACAATGTGTAGATCATTATTAATCCCTTTTCCTATTAAACAGCTGAATAACATTCCACATACATCCATTGTAATTGCAGTCACAATAGCTGGAATAAAAGATGAGGCTGCCAATGTTTTCTCATGTCTCACATATCATAATTATATCATAATTGGTGATAGAAGACCTCACACTGTATGTCAGTATGCTTTTACACACGTTTTCATTTCCGCTAGTCTTTTTAATTAGCTAGCTAATCTCAACAAACTGAAGAACTCCGCACTGTCAACATGGTTTTCTGACCTGTCACCATCATCATTCTTATTGTCTTGAACTGTTTTTCAAGATAAGACCAGTTTTTAAAAGAGATGCATGTCTTCAAGGGAAGCTCTGGCATTTTTAAAGAAGTGTTCTTGACCATGCATTTCTCCAAGGCAAACAATGTGTTAATGAAATTCAGGACATGCAGAAGGGAAGGCATATGAAAATCTTCTCTGAAATGAAATATTGTAAATAAAATAAACAAAAACTTGCAAAGAATTGTTGATCTCCTTAAACCTGATCAAATTCTTGAATCTGCCATTTAGTATTACCACAGTGACCTGCATGTTGCAGTGGCAATGTTGCCACTCGTGATGCAATTCAGAGTGAAATGTTATATACAGCTAATATTGCTCTTGCCCAGATACATGATGATTGTATAGTAAGCTCCCTTTTGTATTTTCCTTTTTAATATTATTATTACACTGGTACTAAAATTTTGTTTCCACGGTTGGTACCTTGTGGTAGAAAAAACACTTAGGTATATGGTACAGTAGGTATTTTATATTTCTTATTTCTTTATATATACGGTATATATACTGTGTGTGTATATATATATATATATATATATATATATATATATATATATATACAGTATATATAATGATTTCCATTACACGAGAGTAGATGTTAAAACTTCATGCTGATTTGAACTCGACTCTCGCCAAGATAAGCATCAACTAAGACGTAGCTTTACAGTAAACTAATGTGATCCATCTGTGTCTCCATCCATTTGCGCTTCTTTCCATATGATGATGTAGATATCCTTCTGTCTGGTGTTGATGGCTGAAGTGTAATGCTGGCTCCAGGGATCAGCTTATTGCCTCCCTAACGCATCAGCACACACAACGGCTGCGATGCTGGCTCCGGGGATCAACCACAGTGCGGTCTCCCCAGCGCATCAGCATGACAACCGTCTGGATTGAGCTAAGTAGGGTACATCTCTGGGGTCTTCAAGTGGGCACCTTCCATCCTCAGTGTTTCGTCGACTAGCCCACGACACCTCAAGAGGGCTCGATGGTGATTTTCGCATCCCAGCATCACCCCCCTCTGTCCCCCACTCGACTCAGCCCAGCTTACTTACCCGTACATCAGTGTTTCTTTCTTTCTATTGTACTTGAGCTCCCCAGCCAGAATCTTTCCGTCTCAACCACAGCCAGTTGCTGCTCCTCTCTGCTGCTTCAGATAAGTTCTTCACTGTGCGACGCAACTCTTGGCCACTGAATCCGACGTCTCTGAAAGGTTGTAGAGTGTGCCACAAATCCTCGACAACCCACCTCCACTGGGTAAACCCGGACTCTCCATCCTCGCTGTTCCGCTTCAGTGGCTAGTTGAGCATACCGCAGTTTCTTCCTCTCATAGGCCTCATCTACAGCATCCTCCCATGGCACTGTTAACTCTACCAGGTGAACAAGGCATACTGATCCAGACCACAAGACAATATCTGGTCGAAGGTTAGTGGTGGCAATCTCAGGTGGAAAAATAAGCCGTTGACCAACATCTGCCAGCATTTTCCAGTCTCTAGCAGTCTCTATTATATATATATATATATATATATATATATATATATATATATATATATATATATATATATATATATGTAAGACAGCAGGAGGGGGTTAAAATCCTCCCTGTGTAGGATATGTGCACAGGCACCTTTTGTTAGTTTCCTTTATTGTTTGATTGTTTTGCTTTCTTGTTACTTTGATTTGTTAATTGTTTTATTATTAATTATCCCCTGCACCTGGTGCTTATTATTAAATTAGAGCCAGGTGCAGGGTATTAAAGGAGAGCAGTTAGTTTACTCAGGGCTGCTGAGGGGAACAACACAAAATAAACACCTGGCTCTATTCGAGCACTAACTAACCCACACACAGGAACCTCAACTAATCCACAGGACGGCTAAGCCATTTACCTGCTAATCACAAAAAACACACTCACTTCTTTAAACTTTCTTTTCCTCTTGTTCACGACTGCATGGAAGCAGAGCACCCCTTCTGCCTCCTTCCCCTCAGCAGCTTTATGATGGGGGTATAGAGGCGTAAGGAAGCAGAAGTAACAAAAAGAAACCAAAACTAATGGTACTTTGTTCCACACAAAGTACTGTTAGTTAGTGCTCCAGCTAGAGCTAGGTTTATTACCACAGTGTAAGAAAAATAAAACCAACACAGGTTTAAAACTGTAAATCAAGACTCCAGTCTGATAATTTACACTGTCCTTGGCCACTCTGTCACATCACAATTAGCAAAAGTGTGCCATCAGCAGTTTAAATACAGTATACAGGTGCTCAATCATTAAGGACAATACAAAAAAAGTCCTCGTGGGTAAGCAGCTTGTTATATGATCACAGTTATGTTTACTCAAAGCTGCAGAATCCTATTTTACTACTGTATACTTGAGAAGCAATCGTCTCGTGAGGGTGCCTAGTTTAACTGCTGTGCAGTGTTACGTGTAATGACCTTTGAATTAAAATGACAGTACAGTATTTTACTGTCAGGACTACCACTGCATTTAAACATCATGGCTTACTTATCTTCTGTTGAAATGCAAATATCACAGTTTTTCATTAAGCGGAGATGCAAGCTCTGCAATCCCCCCCCCGCCCCCTCCTCCTCCTCCTTCTCCTCCTGCTCCTCCTCCTCACCGTGCCGCACAACAATCCCACTCCCTCTACATGCATATCACAAAATAACACTGCTGTACTCAGTATGTTTTCAATGAATGTGTATTCACTTTATTGAAACACATTTTCACTAACATAGAACCCAAAAAAACCATACCTGCAGAATGTAGTGGCACAGTCACGTTTGATTACAAACAAGGCAGTGGCACTATCCACGCCAGTGACGTGCCGAATCACGTGAGATGTGATCAAATTCAAATTCAAAAACAGCTTTTATTAGAGCTTTTATGTACACGTCATTGCACTTGAAGTGCCATATTACATATAGTCAGTTTGCCCCCAAAATGATTCTTACAAGCGTATTGCTTGATTCTTACAAGTAGATTATTTTACATTGGTTAGTATAGGAATGATTTGGTTCCAATGGTTTTGATCACTATATGCAGATGATTTTTATATCAGTGATTCTTATAAACCGACTGCACTGTAGTGTTTTTCAGTGCTGTACAGACATTTTATGTCATTATCCGTTTAGTTTCACTGAGATGTACCAGCTTTACATCTTTTTTTAACATATTCTCATTTTGTTGATCATTTATGAACATTTCTGTACTGTGGGTGTTTGAAAACGAGACATTTTGTAATTGAATTGAAAGTGATGGTCTCGAGGAGTCGAATGGGTCAAAGTTCAAGTATATTTTCCTCTAGAGGAATTATCACTTTTTGACGTCATTACTGTGGTATTATCACTTTTTTTTCGAATGGTTCAGGATCCAAATATAGCTGTTATCCATGTATTATATAATACATGGATGAAGGCTATATTTGCATCCTGAGTCAATCGAAAAAAAGGAATAATACCACAGTAGTGACATTAAATGGCATAGTCTAGAAGATTATACTTAAACTTTGACCCATATTTGACTCCTGTGCACCCAGAGACCACTTTCAAACACAAAATGTCTTGTTTTAAATCACTCGACAACACCCACAATTCGTAGTTTTTAGGCACTTTTAACAAATCTGTCTCTGTGAAGGTTTACAATCATCCTCCACCAACGGTAGCACCAAACAAGCGAGCGAGACAAATAATCTTCAACTCTGAAAGTGACTAAGAAAACAAAAAAAGCATACCCCATTGATACACCTTTTCCTTAAAAATACGTTATTTTTTGCAGTGCATTATCTACCCAGTTTAATTCACCGTTCCTGAATTATCAAAAATAAAATTATATTTAAGATTATTTAATATTAACTTAATTTACGTTATTATTATTCATTCAATTCACTTGCAATTTGAACCCTAATACCCATTTATTGTCTTTTTTTATTGTAGATACGAATAAAAAATAATTGAGGTTGAGTAGTTTATAAACTCACAGAAACCTTAGATGGAATTAGTAACTTACTGAAGCCCATATATATATATATATATATATATATATATATATATATATATATATATATATATATACAGTACTGTGCAAAAGTTTTAGGCAGGTGTGAAAAAATGCTGTAAAGTAAGAATGCTTTAAAAAATAGACATGTTAATAGTTTATATTTATCAATTAACAAACTGCAAAGTGAGGGAACAGAAGAAAAATCTACATCAAATCAATATTTGGTGTGACCACCCTTTGCCTTCAAAACAGCATCAATTCTTCTAGGTACACTTGCACCCAGTTTTTGAAGGAACTCGGCAGGTAGGTTGGCCCAAACATCTTGGAGAACTAACCACAGTTCTTCTGTGGATTTAGGCAGCCTCAGTTGCTTCTCTCTCTTCATGTAATCCCAGACAGACTCGATGATGTTGAGATCAGGGCTCTGTGGGGCCATACCATCACTTCCAGGACTCCTTGTTCTTCTTTACGCTGAAGATAGTTCTTAATGACTTTAAGCTGTATGTTTGGGGTCGTTGTCATGCTGCAGAATAAATTTGGGGCCAATCAGATGCCTCCCTGATGGTATTGCATGATGGATAAGTATCAGCCTGTACTTCTCAGCATTGAGGAGACCATTAATTGTGACCAAATCCCCAACTCCATTTGCAGAAATGCAGCCCCAAACTTGCAAGGAACCTCCACCATGCTTCACTGTTGCCTGCAGACACTCATTCGTGTACGCTCTCCAGCCCTTCGCTGAACAAACTGCCTTCTGCTACAGCCAAATATTTCAAATTTTGACTCATCAGTCCAGAGCACCTGCTGCCATTTTTCTGCACCCCAGTTCCTGTGTTTTCGTGCATAGTTGAGTCGCTTGGCCTTGTTTCCACGCCGGAGGTATGGCTTTTTGGCCGCAAGTCTTCCATGAAGGCCACTTCTGACCAGACTTCTCCGGACAGTAGATGGGTGTACCAGGGTCCCACTGGTTTCTGCCAGTTCTGAGCTGATGGCACTGCTGGACATCATCCGATTGCGAGGGAAGTAAGCATGATGTGTCTTTCATCTGCTGCAGTAAGTTTCCTTGGCCGACCACTGCATCTACGGTCCTCAACGTTGCCCGTTTCTTTGTGCTTCTTCAAAAGAGCTTGGACAGCACATCTGGAAACCCCTGTCTGCCTTGAAATTTCTGCCTGGGAGAGACCTTGCTGATGCAGTATAACTACCTTGTGTCTTGTTGCTGTGCTCAGTCTTGCCATGGTGTATGACTTTTGACAGTAAACTGTCTTCAGCAACCTCACCTTATTAGCTGAGTTTGGCTGTTCCTCACCCAGTTTTATTCCTCCTACACAGCTGTTTCTGTTTCAGTTAATGAATGTGTTTCAACCTACATATTGAATTGATGATCATTAGCACCTGTTTGGTATAATTGTTTAATCATACACCTGCCTACAAAATCCCTGACTTTGTGCAAGTGTACCTAGAAGAATTGATGCTGTTTTGAAGGTAAAGGGTGGTCACTCCAAATATGGATTTGATTTAGATTTTTCTTCTGTTCACTCACTTTGCATTTAGTTAATTGATAAATATAATCTATTAACATGTCTATTTTTGAAAGCATTCTTACTTTACAGCATTTTTTCACACCTGCCTAAAACTTTTGCACTGTATATATATATATATCCATACATACATTATATATATATATATATATATATATATATATATATATATATATATATATATATATATATATATACAGTACCAGTCAAAAGTTTGAGTACACCTGCTTGAAACCAGTTTTTCATGATTATCTATGCTTTTAACTGTATAAACTTGTCTATAAACACTTAATATTTCATTATATGATACGTGTACTTATATAAGCTGATAATCATAAGTGAATTGCATTCAAAAATTTTATTTTTAAATGAAAATGTAAATCTTGTCAATTTCAATGAAATGGTCACCCAAAGCAAGGGGATTTCAGTCTGAAGCCCAAGTCAGTTAAAAGTCTGAAATGTGTATAACACGGTGGCCTAAGTATAAAAGTGTCTTTGTTAGATGTTCTCCGAGTTAACTAGCATGTTACCTAATTATCCTTTTGTCACCAATTATTGTTAACAAGTGAGGGTCCATGATTACTATAAATATAGGTAGCATAGGCACAAGTTTGTCATTCCTGAATGTAAGGGAGCAGAAACTGGCAAAATACGCTCAGTTAAGCAAAGAAAAAAGACAGTCTGTAATTACTTTAAGAAATGAAGGTTAGTCCTTAAGACAAATCGCAAGAACTTTGCAAGTGTCTGTAACTGCTGTGGCCAAGACCATCAAACGATTTGAAGAAACTGGCACTCATGAGGGCCAAACAAGGTCAGGCAGGCCAAGGGTGACCTCAGAATCAGAGAACAAGTTAATTCAAGTCACAAGTCTGCGAAACTAGCGATTAACTGCCCCTGAAATATAAGCTCAGCTAAATGCTACTAGAAGTACAGATGTTTCAACATCAACTGTTCAGAGGAGATTGCGTGAAGCTGACCTAACTAGAAGAATTGCTGCAAAGAAACCATTGTTAAGAGTGCAGAATAAGAGGAAGAGACTTGCCTGGGCCAAAAAACACAGAAACTGGACGTTTGAGGAGTGGAAGTCGGTCTTATGGACCGATGAGTCAAAATTTGAAATATTTGGGTCCAAGACGCAGAGAGGGTGAGCGCATGAGTTCTGCATGTGTGGTTCCCACTGTCAAGCATGGAGGAGGCAGTGTCGTGGTCTGGGGTTGCTTTGCTGGTGACAGAGTTGGTGATCTTTACCAAGTCCATGGCAAGCTCAACCAGCATGGCTATCATAGCATACTTCAGAGGCATGCCATTCCATCAGGATTACGGCTAGTTGGGCAGTCCTTCATTCTTCAGCAAGATAATGACCGAAACACACCTCAAAGTTGTGCAAGAACTATCTGGCGAAGAAGGAAAGTGAAGGACAACTCAATCTAATGACCTGGCCTGCCCAGTCTCCAGACCTCAATCCCATAGAACTTGTATGGGACGAACTGGACAGAAGAGTCAAAGCAAAGCTACCCACAAGTGCCCTACATCTCTGGGAATTGCTGCAGAAGAGCTGGGAAGACATGTTGGGTGATTTCCTGCTGAAACTTGTTAACCGAAAGCCTTGTGTTTGTGAGGCTGTTATTAAGGCAAAGGGTGGCTATTTTGAGGAATCCAAGATTTAGAGACAATTTTCAATTTTCTTGAACATTGCTTTGATACTTCTTATGTTTTATTTTGTATATTGTAACGTGTTTTCATTTTCAAGTATTTACAGAAACGTATACAACGTAAAACATTGTCAATTATGAAAAAAACCTAGTTTCCAGCAAGTGTACTCAAACTTTTGACTGGTACTGTATATATATATATATATATATATATATATATATATATATATATATATATATATATATATATATATATATTGTAACGTAGCCGACACTCACGGACGTTCGTTTGCCCCTTTAAAAGCAGACCCAGGACACAAGAAATGGAATTTAAGCGCTGACGCGCTACTTTTAATACACACAATAAAACACAAACAAAATAAACACCTATCTCCGTTTGGAGCGCTAACTACACAGGTAAGTCCCTGACTCACTCGCAGGACGGCTAAGCTGTTTACCTGTCATACAAACATACACAAAAACCACACAGGGTTGACACAGCACTTACTTTCTGAACGACTGCTCGGAGACAGAGCACACTATCTGCCTCCTTCTACTCAGCAGCCCCGTACAGACAGGCTGCACGTCTTAAATACCCTACACCTGGCATTAATTTACAATAGTTACCAGGTGCGGGTGATAATTAAACAATATACAATTAACAAAATAATAAAACAATTAAACAAAATGTGCATACGCACATGTTTTCTGCAGGGAGGATATTAACCCCCTCCCTGCTGTGTTACAATATATATACACATACACATACATACACACACACATATATATATATATATACACACACACATACACATGCATACATAGATAAATATACTTACACACATCCATGCACAATAATAATAATAATAATAATAATAATAATAATAATAATAATAATAATAATAATGCTGCAATATAAAAGTTACATTAAAACCCACTAAGACAAGAAAGACATTTTATAAAAGTATGTTTTCAGTCTTGACTGACAGAGCATTCCATAACGTAGAAGCTTTACAAGAAAAAGCCCATGGTAATTTTGTTGACCCTAGGAATAACCAGTAGCATGAGAAGATGCGGGGTCAGTAACTCCTGCAGATAACTGATGGCTAATCCATTCAGGGCTTTGGCTGGGACCAAATCAAAACACTGACAACCCGCTAATCGCACTTAACAAAATTGTATTTAATAGCGTTTTCTTTGTTTTTTGTAAGTATCTTATTTCTTCTACTCATAAAAAGAAAAACACTATTAAATACAGTTTTGTTAAGTGCGATTACTGGGTTGTCAAAGTTTTGATTTGGTCCGGGCCTTTATAAGGTAACAACAAAATCTCCACAGGCAGCCAGTGCAAAGAGGCCAAAACTGGGGTAATATGTTAACTTTTCCTGGTTTTAGTCAGAATTCTAGCGGCTGTATTGTGGACAAGCTGTAAGCAAGAAACCACCCATTTTGGGATACCAGAGAAAAGTGCATTGCCTTAGCCCCTCAGCATCAGGTACAGAAATATTAGGTAAGCTTAGCTATATTTATTAAATGATAGATCAGGATCAAATAGGAACTGAACATTTCTCATTTCTAGTTTTAGTTCTGATGAGAGACTGCTAAGGTATATCTTATGTACAGTAAATTGATATTCTTTAGTTGATGCTGTGGACCTACAAGCATGACCTCTGTTTTGTCAGATTCAACATTAAGAAGCTCTGTGACATCTAACACGTGATGTCAGCAAAGCAGGCAGCTAATAGCACCCCATTAGAAGGATTGCCTGGATCCAAAGACAAGTATAGCTGAGTGTCATCTGTGAAATTAATTCCATGCCTGTGGATAATATCACCTAATGGCAGCATATATAGTGAAAACAACAAAGGACTTAAGAAAGAGCCCCACAGGCAACTTCTGACTAAGAAGAAGAAGAAGACCATCTCGATAAAAGCTCGAAAAAATAAACCAGTGCCCACAAGTCACAACTGAAATTTCATATTGTTATATCAGCGTACACATTTGAATTATTAATATCAAAATAAAAACAGATACAAATACTGATAGCATAAAATATTTGATCTTGCTCATAAGGAAGTTTACAAACGAGAGGAGACCATTCGGCCCATCTTGCTTGTTTGGTTGCTAGTACCTTATTGATCTCCCAGAATCTCATCAAGCAGCTTCTTGAAGGATACCAGGGTGTCAGGATTGTGGATTGAATTGAAAGCAAGTACAAAAGAAGAAGACAAAATCCCAGACTTAATTAATAGGAATCATACAATGGCAAGAAAAATTCCTGAGCTCTGATTGGTCAGCCTTGCACTAGACCCGTGATGTTATCCCAACATAACGTCACGGATCTAGTACCGACAACCTCCTCACTGAAAACCTAGACAGACATATCAATCCGCCACAACTGTCAATAACACACAATAAATTACACAATTCCTGAAGTGAATTTTATCTTAAACAACATGACAACTGTGGAAACCTCGTTTAGCAAAGAGCCTTCAAACACAGATCAGCAGACAGCAACTCTCAATGAGAGAACAAAAAAAAACATTACAAAAGACACCTGGAGATCAACGCTGAGGGACTAGACAAAATGACAAACCAACTGGGAAGTCAAAGTTTTTTATGACTGGGTGAGTGAGAGTAACACAAATATAGACTTGAAAACTGTCACGATAGAACACCTTAATACAGTTCTACAATAATTGTATGCCTCTGTCAGAAATAGCATGGCATAATATGGCATAAACAGTTACGTGGGTCTCAGAGCGGGCTTAAATAGAACAGCCCCTCAGCCGTAACATGAATATACTATTAGAACGTCATAGTTAATACTTTACTACAGTTGTAAATGGAAAAAAAACAGGTAGAATGTTATTTCAACATTTGTCTAATTAAAATTACTTTTACACACATGAAATTAGTCATATTTGCTATTTTTACATGTGAGCCATTGTATAATAGGAATAATGCACTCCAGGTTGTGTGATGTGCTGGGATAACATCACTTCTCAGGTGCGGCCTTGTGCCCAACCACCCGAGGCGTGAGGTTATCCCAGCACAACACATGCCCTGTCATGCATTATTGCTTTAATAACACATCAATGTTTTAACATTTCATTTTACAGTACAGCTGTTTAACACTAGAAAACTGTGCTTCATAAAGTAGATACCCAATCACAGGTGGCTTTGTTATAAGTGGTATACCACTACCCAACCATACACATTTAGTTTTTCATGGGTCCATCTTGACACTGAACAGTTGTTGGGTTTGTCCCTCTACAACAGGGGTGTGGCAAAGCAGGGCTCTGCCCTTGTAAATATTGGCAGGGATGGGGTTAAATTCTCCTCCCTGCACAGGTTTATTGCATCAGGTGGGAGCAATTATCAATCAATTAACACCCAGCCACCTGACATAAAAGGAGGCCTCAGCACCTCAGTAGGGAGAGATAGCTGAGGAAGCAAGGGTGGTTTTCTTTGTGTGCTGGGATTGTGTTCATTTTGCAATCCAGTGAAAGACAAAGCTCAGCCTGGAAGCCTTATTTTTTGTAAGTTTTACTTTGTGTTTATTGTCTTTGTGTTTAAGAACCTTTTTGTTAGGCCCTCGTGCCTGTTTATTTTGTGTCTTTTATTTATTAAGTCTTTTGTTTGAACTGCAGTCTCTGGGCCTCATCCCTTGTCATGCTGTCACAAGGGGTTCCCAAACGTTTAACCTGCGGCTCACCTGTTCTGCTGCGTTATGCACTGTGGCCCACTATTATAACTTCTTAAGATGGCAAATTAAAAACATTTTTATACCTATAACACTGTAAATAAACTTAATCTAAAATTGTTCTTTTTTCATTTGAATGCTATTCTTTCTTCATTAGCGTTTTGTTGTTGCTTTTTGTTATTATATATATATATATATATATATATATATGAAGAATGCCGTTGCTCCCGCGGCCCACCTTTGGGAACCCCTGCTCTACCAGATATATTTGAATTGACAATTCAGTTCTTGCCTCCCTCTGGTAGGGATTTTCTTAGGCTGGCTCAGTGGCAGCAAGTGATATTTTCCCTGAGTATGTTATTCTACTCGGTTATTGTTGGATGTCCGAATTTCTTGAAGGTCCTCCTTTTGCTCTTCCATCTAATATGGCTGCTTGACCATCGCACCTTGTTCAAAGTCAGAAATGGCATCAAACTTGGTTCTACCAATGGCTCAGACTTTTATACCTGCTACCATTGGTAATTTGCAATTCAGAAACAACTGTCTTGGTACGGTGTACTGGCTGCTACTAAATGGGAGGATGTTGTACACAAATGTATATACTATATAAATATATTAGGGGTGCACCGATAATTGGTAGCCTATCGTCATGGCACCGATATAAGGAAAAAAAGCACTTTTTGTTATTTTAGGCGATAATGGATACTGATATTCATGCTTGAATTTCTTCCAGCACAGAATTTAATGTTTGGTTTGACGAGCTTGCTAATGACACAAGAACAGACAGTAATTTTCCTTGCAGTATTGTGTAACGTGCAATCAACCTGCAGTAAATATGTCTGAAGACAACAATAGAATAGTTGAGTTATGTGCAGCAGAACAGACTTGATGCTGCATTAAATCCAATAATGAACTGTGAGTAGAATATTATTCTGCCTTTTTTTTTTTTTTTTTTTAGGTTGAATCCTAAATAACATTAATGGTTTAAGTTGTTATTATTATTGCTTGAACAGATCTCATGAACACAGGAAAGGCATTTGCTTGAGTTGCAGCAAGTTGAACCCTAACTCCAGCCTGATGCAAGGGAAGCCCTGGCCACATCGTCTAGCATTAGGCACACTAGACACAGGTGGAAACTCCATTCCCTACTACTCTTGCTCCTAATTATTTGTGTCAGGCAAAAAATACAAGGTTGGTAACAGGTGGAGGTGTTTAGTATATCGTTCACTTCATAAACATGACTGAAATATAATCCATATATTGTATTTTAACAAACATGCTTCAATTAACATAAACCTTCCTAGCATACGGTGAGAAACAAAGTCCTCCAGGTACATGCATCTCCATACACAACTGTTTCATATATTGAAATGCAGCTACAAAACAACGGGCTAGGTTCACTCCCGCTCTACTGATTTATTTGAAGGAATTCAATTTGAACAGCAAGTGTGCCCTCTTCATTACTACACAGATGTCATTAGCCACCTTTGTATGTGCACAAACTGTGGGGTATGTTATGGACCCAGTATGCTATTGTGTTCCAGATAGTGATTGATTTGGCAGCAGGCCAGCCTCTCCAACAGCTTAGATACAACCAGCAGGACAAACACTGTTCAGCATGTATTGAAATCTCTTCTCCAGGGCTGTCAGCCACCACCCCCTGGCACAGCTATCAGTCACAGAGGGAGGTGAGCCAACCTGAGGTGATCCCTCCATCCTAAATAAAATGAGGCCAAAACTTGGTTGGTTGAAACAGTAATGTCAATGTTGTTATTTGGACCGCACGATTGGCACATCTTAATAACTGATAGCTGTTTGTCACTTTTAGAAAATAGGAAACTGCAACAGCTGGCAGACCGAAAAAAATACAAATGCAGATTACATTGATATATTAAAAAATACATGTTTAACCTAATCATAAGCAGGCAATGAAATTCAATCCCTCCCCTATTCAATGATATGCATTAATAAGCTGTGCTACAAAGTATGGAGGCCCAGTAAGTCAAATGAATGAAGTCTGTTTCTTATGGTGTTTTCACGATCATGGTCCTTAAAGGGTTAATCAAAGATTACATTTTACCAAAAACTATAATCCCACAGTTCACTGCAGCGATGGTGCATTTCTAAGTAAACAAGCCAAGTGAAATGAAAATGATTTTGTATCAAAAGAAAAGTAAGATAAATAATTGCAAATAAAATAGGAGTTTATTTCTATATTAAACCCCATTGTCAGGTTGTTATAGACTGCTACACAATAATTGTGTGAACAAGGGCAACAGAGGGACTGCTTTTGTTTTGTGTTGATTAATTAACATGTTTTATTGAATTGAATTAATACCTAACTAACTTAAACTTTCTTAAAAGGCATGTACTCTGTGTATTGGCACACCCCCATTGGTAGTTACCTAGTCATTTCCATGTTATTGCACTATGCATGTCCAGTAATCTAAAGTGTTACTAAAGTGTTTTATTCCTAGCTTAACTTTTGCTCTTGCACTTGCTCCAAGCCCCCAAAAATGTAACTTAAATCACTACGCTAGGTGGGCAATGTAAAAAAAAAATACAACAGGCTTTCAAACTTTTATTTTGTGAATCAGGAAACACACACAATTTACCAATTAATCCTTATGGTGAATTTGTTTTTTCTGTCCTTTTCAGGAACAAAACAAGAATGTTTTTAGTATTACAAGGTTGTGATACGTGGTTCCCAACCAGAGCTGCCTTGAAACAGAGTTTACAGAGCTGTGCATGGCTGAGCCCGGTTTAAGAAATTTAGGCTAAATAAATCACTATCAGAAAAAAAAGCCTTTTCAGATAGTGCAGGAAAATTCCAGATACAAAAACTATGTCACATTGGCAAATATGGCAAATGTGACAATAGATATGTACCCAAACAAATTAATTTGCTGTGCTTTGTTACTGTGACCATCCTGGAGAATTTGTAAAATGTTTTTATGTCTGTAGGTATGGCAACAAGCAGAGAGAATATTACAAATGCTTTCCAATGGGCAAAACTCCTCTTATTAAAAGAGTGAAAGCCTAATTTCAGTAAAGCTTTTTGCTAATTGGCTCCCAGAACTACACAGGCTTTCTTAATTCTCTCCCTCGCTTCTCGTTTCCCCTGTAGGATTGTGTTGTCTTAGTTGATTTGGCATGGGCTCTAGTCACATCTCCCAATTCTCTTCCATCTGACGATTCAAACTTCACAAGACTCATTTTCTGGTCAGCAGATCCTTAAAACAACAAAAAAAAGAATAATTTGAAAAGACATTGGCAGTGGTTCTAAACATGATATTATAGTCTTGCTTTTAAGAAGCTATTATTGATTGCGAAGTTGCCGGAGCTACATTGTGCCAGAATCCAGTCAGAGACCACAAGTGTTCCCACTTCTTTGTCTTGCCTTCCATTCTGAATTACCAATAACTATTGAACTATTATGCCTACCTTGCTTTACAAGTTGATTGCTGATGCTCTTTGAACTTTCTAGAACAGGGCTTCTCAAACTCGGTCCTGGGGACCCTGTGTCTGCTGGTTTTTATTCCAACCGAACTCTCAATTACTTAAAGTCCATATGTCACCTATTTCAATCTGATTATATTTTATTAAACTACATTATAAAATAGTGTTCTATATATATAATGGGGCAGGCGCACAGGCGGGCTTACGCAATTAAACAATAAAACTTGACTACGCCACCTCTTTGATTTGCCAGGAGCAAGAGGAGCACCTATAACAATGTCAGAATCTTTATTAGAGAGAACTAGCTCCCAGAAAAGTATAGAATTAGGTTCCCCACTCAAGTCTATTCAAATAAATGAATAACAAGGAGGCAGGTATTTGGTATATAAGAAAAATACAAAGATTGGTTTTATTATTCACAAAATAAAAAACAAAACACATAATAGTTTACATATAACCATACAATGGCAGTACCGCTAGCATCCACTAGATGAAAAAGTGTTGTTGTTGTTGCACCCTAGTAGAGATTACATAATACATTATACATCCAGTAGTCCCGGCGTCTGTGGCAGCAATGGTAGCACCCAGGAATTCTAAATATAAAATATGAAAACAAATAAAGAACAGAAACACAAAGACCTAAAAAAAAACAGTGCAGCACATGAAACAAATCAAATACACAGTGCATCAAATCATAAAGCCAACAACGCATCAACACTAATCGTGCACCTAAAAATAATAAAATAAAACCACACTCTAGTGATCCCAGGAACACAAGTTACCGTCATAGACCGCCGGGTAAACAAAAAAGAATAGCACTAGTATTAATGGTTGAAGATCAAGATAATCGCTGCGGTCTTCTAAACACTGCACAACAAAAGAATTCAAGATTCTAATAATTACTAGTTTGATACAAAGGTAAACAACCACACAGAAGAAAAGTGAAAGGACACTGCTTCCCGGATGCTTTCCATACAAGCCACTCCACAATAGTGGCCGAAGTCTATTATTACCACAACTATAAGTCAAAAACACTAGCAAATACTACCATTAGTATTTAGCTTTAAACCAGAACCCGATAATGGGTTTGCCAACGGGAAACAATGTCCAGTCTACAATAACAAAAAATACAAATGATAAAAAAAGCAATACAAAAAAACTCCCATCACAAAACCATACAAACAAAACGTATTATAGAAACGTATTATAGAAACATATATTAGAAACGTATAATAGAAACATATTGTAGCGTTCTGTGCTATGGGGGTGAGACAGACTCGGGGGAGACCAGATGAGGTTCCACGTACTTTTGTTTTTAATTTTTTTTAATAACACAACGAAACCCTGTTTGGGCCGGGGTTCACGCCAAAATAACAAATAGCTGTCTCTCTCTCTCTCTTTTACACCGCAGCCTCACTGGGGGTTCACACACTGCTTCACCGACAACCACTCTCTCAGCCGGTATTCTGTCTCTCGCAGTCTCTCTCCAGGCAGACATCCACACGCGCTCTTCCGCTCGCGGCCTCCCCCCCCCCTCCTACTTATAGCCTCCGGGGGAACCGCCCACTACACACACACACACACTCACGCAGACACACACTAATGGCGTGCCCCGTACCCTCACAATACACAGAACCTTAACAGGACGTAACAAACAAGACAAACTCAACGTCCAGGATGCTGCCATCGCCAGGGTCGTTACATAGCCCCCCTTAGTCCCTAGTCCCGAGGGAAGAACAAAGTCTCGGAAAGCGACCGGGAGGCTGATGATGTCTTCTGGGCGGGAACCCTGTGTGGAGGACGGGCTCCTGTCAGCCACAGGGGACAGGAAAACTGAACCATCAGGGGAAGAACCCTCAGCCCTGGGGGTGGGAGGACTGTTAGGGCAGGGTGGATCAGGAGGGGGCAGGGGAGGATTGTCAGGAGCTGCTGGGTCGGACGGTGCTGGATGTCGTCCCAGGTAGGGGGCCAGCCGATCCCGGTGCAGCACTACCTTGCGTCATCTGGGAGGCAGCTGCACCCGGTAGGCCACGTCCCCGATCCTCTCCAGGACATGGCAAGGACCAAGCCAGTGGCTGTCCAATTTGGGGCAACGGCCCCGCTGTCTCTTGGGGCTGAAGACCCACACGAGCTCCCCGGCGGTGAAGTGGCGCCCCCGTACTCGGAGGTCATAGTTCCGCTTCTGCCGTACCCCAGCGGCCTGCAACTGGTCCCCGGCGAAGCTGTGGGCTGATTCCAGTCGGTCCTGTAGTCTCCTGGCATACTCAGGGGCCGGGGGTACACTGGAGGCATCTGGGGGGCGACCAAAAGCTAGCTCCGCAGGAGTGCGCAGCTCACGCTCCATCATGAGCAGGGCAGGGGTGCAGGCGGTGGAATCCTGGACAGCAGAGCGGCAGGCCAACAGCACGACAGGCAAGTGGGTGTCCCAGTCCCGCTGTTGAGCGGAGGTGGTGACAGCCAGCTGCACGGCCAGCGTGCGGTTGAACCTCTCCACCAGTCCGTCGCTCTGAGGGTGCAGAGGGGTGGTCCGCGTCTTCTTGATGTCCAGACGCCGGCACATCCCGGCAAAGACCCGGGACTCAAAGTTGCGTCCTTGGTCGGAATGCAGCTCTTCAGGGACCCTGAACCGGCTGAAGAACCCCTCCAGCAGTGCTTCAGCGACCGTCTCTGCCTCCTGGTCTGGCAAAGCGTACGCCTCTGGCCACTTAGTGAAGTAATCGAGGGCCACCAGAACGAACGGTTCCCCTCTCGGGCGTGGAAAGGGGCCTGAAATGCGTCCACGGCAACCCTCTCCATAGGCCCCCAACCTGGTACTGCTGGGCGGGCGTGCGACCGGCCCTGGGGTCCTTTCCGGGCAGTGCAGATGTCACAGCGTCAGCAGTGGTCCTCCACGTCTCGCCTGTACTGCCCCCAGTAGAACGATTGGCGGAGCCGCCTCAGGGTCTTCGTCACTCCAAAATGACCAGTGCCTGGGGTCCCATGATGGGCCTCTAGCACCTCCTGTGCATCGCCCCCGGGACAACCACCTGCCACCTCACCTCCCCTGTGGCGGGCACCTTCCACTGCCGCTGAAGGACTCTGTCATGCAAGGCCAACCCACTCCACTGAGCCCACAGCCCCCGAGTGGCGGTGGAAAAAGGGGCCACCTCCTCCCAGGGAGGCCTTCGCTGCTCCTCTAGCCATTGTAGTATGGGGCGGAGGTCCGGGTCTCGGTCCTGATGGGCTCTCCAATCCACCCTCTCAGCCGATACTGCCACCCGGCATTGCTCTTCCCCCCGGCGGGACAGCTCTGCTTCCCTCTCCTCCTTTCTGCTGCAATGGGCGCATCCCTCCCGGGCGCAGAGACGATGGGACAGCGCGTCCGCATTGGCGTGCTTCTCACCAGCCCGGTGTTGGATCCGGTACTGAAACGCCTGGAGCTGCTCGATCCAACGGGCGACGTGTCCCTCCGGCTCCCGGAACATCAGGAGCCACTGCAGGGCAGCGTGGTCTGTGCGAATGGTGAAGGGGAGCCCGCAGAGATAGTGGCGGAAGTGGCGGACCCCCTCCACCACCGCAAGCAGCTCCCGTCGGGTGACGCAATACCGGCGCTCCGCCTTGCTGAGCGACCAGCTGAAATACGCCACCACATGCTCCCCTTCCGGACCCGGCTGGGATAAGACAGCCCCGATCCCCTCGTTGCTCGCATCCGTGTCCAGCAGGAAGGGAGAACGGACATCTGGGGGAGCCAGCACCGGGGACTGGCACAGCGCATGTTGCAGGGAGACGAACACCTCCTGGCATGCTGGGGTCCACTCAAAGGGCTCGTCTTTCCTCAGGAGGCGGTGCAGGGGGGCAGCGATGGTGGCAAAGCCCTGCACAAACCTGCGGTAGTAGGGTAGTAGGACGCAAGCCCTAGGAAGCTTCTAACCTGCCGGGGGTTGACAGGAATAGGCCAGTCCCTCACTGCGGTGACCTTGTCCACCTCTGTCTGGATCCCCTCTGCTCCCACTCGGTGCCCAAGGAATGAGACCTCCTGGCGCATCAGCTGGCACTTTTCAGAGTGCAGTTTTAGCCCCGCTTTCCTCACTCGCCGGAGCACCTCACGCAGGGAGGCCAGGGCGTCCTGGAAGGTCCCTCCGTGGACCAGCAGGTCGTCCAGGTAGACCAGGCACTCCGAGGGGGGTACTCCGGCCAGCACCTTTTCCATGAGCCGCTCGAACGTTGCGGGGGCGTTGCAAAGTCCGAACGGCATCACAGTAAACTGCCACAGACCCCGTCCAGTGGAGAAGGCAGTCTTCGGCCGTGCAGAAGGATCCAGCGCAACCTGCCAGTAGCCGCTGCGGAGGTCCAGCGAAGAGAACCATCTAGAGCCGGCCACCAAGTCCAGGGACTCATCGATGCGGGGAAGGGGGTAGGAGTCCTTCTCCGTCACATCGTTCACTCGCCGGTAATCGACGCAGAAGCGCCACTTGCCGTCCTTCTTCCGCACCATGACTACCGGCGAGGTCCAGGGGCTCAATGATCCCCGCCGCCTTCATCTCCTCCAGCACCTGCTCTGTGGCTTCCTGGAGGGCGAGTGGTTGGCGGCGAGGGCGCTGCTTAATGGGGCGGGCGGCTCCCGTCTTGATCTGGTGCTGCACCAGGTGTGTCCGCCCCACGTCATCCGAGGCGGTAGCGAAACTGTGGCGATACTCATACACCAGTTCCCACAGCTGGCGACGCTCTACTGTGCAAAGCCCTTCGCCGCTCCTGAGCCAAACTGCGTGCACTGCGCTGAGAGCTGGGTCTTCAGTGGAGACTGGTGGCGGAGGAGAGATTGCTGGGGACGCTGAATTACTCCTGACAGTAGGGCGTGGCATGGCGGTATCCCCCCGCAGCCCTTGGGTAGCGGTTGGCGGCGCCGGGCAGGGTGGCGGGGCCGCCTGGGGGAGAGCTGCATTCCCCTGGGCCACGCTAGAACTGCAGGAGGGCGTGTTAGCTGGTGAGCGTTGCGGCCTGAGGGTGGCCATGTTGGCTGGCGAGCGCTGGCACCTGAAGGCGGCTGTGCAAGCAGTAGCTCCTTCCGGAGTGGGGGCCGTCGAGACGCTGTATTGTCCCTGATGAGACTGGCGCATGATGGAGCCCGGGGGTGTGCTGAGGTCTCCCGTCTCACTGCAGCGGTCCGTTGTGTCCTCGGCAGATCTCGAAACTGTTGTGTGAAGGGGTCCCGACTCCGACCCAGCGGTCCAAGGGGTGAGGCTAAAGCTAAAGCCGGGCTCCCCTGTATGTGCAGTGTCCCGGTCCGGAGGTTTAGCTGTCCGCCTGTGTAGCGCAGGAAGTCCAGGCCCAGTATGCAGGGGTCCTGTACAGCTGCTACCCAGATAGGGTGGTGTACTGTCCGTCCAGCCACTTCAATAGCAAGGTTGCCCTTTCCTTGCATGGGGGCTAGCTCTCCAGTCACAGTGCGCAACTGCACGGTGGTGGGCTCCAGCCGGACCCCTGCAGGGAGCACATCGGGGTGGATGAGAGTCACCGTGGAGCCAGTGTCCACGAGAGCAGTGCACGGGACCCCCTCAATGCGGACGGGGACATAGCAGAAGTCCCTGGCAGTGGTCCTTCCTACCGCTATAGCTGGCTGCTGCTGGGCAGTGGCGCCGTAGGTGGCCAGGGTCTCAGGAGCGAGCTGGCTGGGTGATCGCCGCCCTGATGAGGGTGGTAAGCTCCGGGGGCCGGGTGGGGTCAATGGTGCGGTACGGGGCCTCCTCTTCTTCTGCTTGGGCCATGTGAGCTCTAGGTGGTGTGTGGTCAGGCCGCCTCTTCTGCTGACCACTCTCGCTCCCAGGGGCATGGTCCCGCTCCCCCTCCTCGAGCACCGCCTCGACTCGTTCAGCGTGAGCCACGGCGAGCTCTAGGGAGGTTGGGGCAGCAAACCGGACCTGCTGACATAGAGCGGTCGGGGTCAGTCCGCGAACAAAGGCCTCGACAGCCAGGTCCTCCTGGGTGGCTGGCGGGAACGTTGGGTACCCCCTCCGGGCCAGGTACCGGACATCAGCAGCCAGTACGCCCAGTTTCTCTCCAGGAGCTCTAGTGCGGTTGGCCAGCTGCAGGCGCAACCCGACTGCGGGCTCCACTCTCCCAAAACGGCGTTCGAGAGCTGCGGTTAGCACCTTGTATTGGGCCACCTCGTCTGGGCCCAAGTCCAGCAGAACCTGCAGCGCTTCTCCCTCTAATGCAGCCGCCAACTGTCCTGCTTTCTCCGTCGGCCCCCAGTCATTAGTGAGCGCTGCCATCCTGAATTTGACGTGGTACGCCTCCCACGGCGATCTACCGTCATAGCGGCCTGCTTTCACTGACTGCCGGCTCGCCCCTGGCAACATGTTCCCCCCACACCGCATATTCTCTCTCCCGTGATCAGCACGGGGCCCATGTCGGGGCTTAACGTCACTCTCTCTTGTCAGACACACGCTCAGTTCAGCAACCAATGTCCCATAGCTACTACAGCCATTTAGATCGACGGTGGTTAAACAATGTAAAGCCTCTTCTTCCAAACAAGCAATTAAATTACTGGCTTTCTCTCTGTCTGTCCAGTTGTTTACCATTGCCATCATTTCAAACTGCTTTACAAAGTCTCGCCAATCGGCCTTACCGTTGTACTGCAGACGGCTGTAATAAACCCCCTTGTTGACATTCTGCTGCAGGGCGGGTGTCCGATGGTGACGCTGCCTCCTCCTTGACGACACTCGCGCTCCTCCTATCTCTGTGGCCGATGACGTCCTTGCGGCGGCCGAAGAATCTCCTTCTCCCTCGACGACGATGGCGCAGTGCCCCTCAGCCTGCGGGGCAGTCTGCCTGTCTCCCAGCTCTGCCATCTTGATCCCTCTTTCCTCTTTTGCCCAAGGGTTCTTGCTCCTCCCTCGCTCCATGTTCTCTCCTCCCCATGCAGCGCCCATTCTCGGGTCGCTCTTGACCCTCAGCTCAGCGACCAGCTCCTCCAGTCTGGCTCGCAGCTCGTCTCCTCTCATCTCTCTCGCGTCCGCCATCTTCTCCCTCTTGCTTCTGTTTCACCCCTCGTGGCAGGCGCTGTACAAATCCCACTCCTGAAACACCAATGTAGCGTTCTGTGCTATGGGGGTGAGACAGACTCGGGGGAGACCAGATGAGGTTCCACGTACTTTTGTTTTTAATTTTTTTTAATAACACAACGAAACCCTGTTTGGGCCGGGTTCACGCCAAAATAACAAATAGCTGTCTCTCTCTTTTAGACCGCAGCCTCACTGGGGTTCACACACTGATTCACTGACAACCACTCTCTCAGCCGGTACTCTGTCTCTCGCAGTCTCTCTCCAGTCAGACATCCACACGCTTCTTCCGGCCAGGCTCCCCCTCCTACTTATAGCCTCCGGGGAACCGCCACACACACACACACACTCACGCAGACACACACTAACGGCGTGCCCTGTACCCTCACAATACACGGAACCTTAACAGGACGTAACAAACAAGACAAACACAACGTCCAGGATGCTGCCATCGCCAGGGTCGTTACAATATATTAGAAATGGTGGTTGACACTAAACCTAAAAACACAAAAAGAGAATTAGTATCAACCACACCAATTAGCAAATAAAAAAAAAGAAATACTATTACCAAAAAAACATTACCTGCAGGGAGGACGCGGCTGTTTATGGCCACCACACTCCACGTCCGTCCTGCTAATAGCAATAAAAACAAACAAGATAAAAACTCTATAAAACTAAACTCACACCGGGAAGGAAATCTAAAAGAAAACAAGAGTCAGCTTACCGCTCCTTGTAGTAGCACTGATAATGGGGGAAACACACACGATCGGTCACAGCTTTATCCAACAAAAAACGCACGAACCCAGAAAGAAAAGCTTATGTCGCACAACTGCAGGGAATCGGCTTTTATTAGGTCAACAATCACCAGTTAATTAGATGCAATTACTACTGGATTCCCTACAGGTGCATAGCATCTTCGGTCCCACCCGCTATATATATATATATATACAGTACTGTGCAAAAGTTTTAGGCAGGTGTGAAAAAATGCTATAAAGTAAGAATGCTTTCAAAAATAGACATGTTAATAGATTATATTTATCAATTAACTAAATGCAAAGTGAGTGAACAGAAGAAAAATCTAAATCAAATCCATATTTGGTGTGACAACCCTTTGCCTTCAAAACAGCATCAATTCTTCTAGGTACACTTGCACAAAGTCTGGGGTTTTGTAGGCATATAGTCAGGTGTATGATTAAACAATTATACCAAACAGGTGCTAATGATCATCAATTCAATATGTAGGTTGAAACACAATCATTAACTGAAACAGAAACAGCTGTGTAGGAGGAATAAAACTGGGTGAGGAACAGCCAAACTCAGCTAACAAGGTGAGGTTGCTGAAGACAGTTTACTGTCAAAAGTCATACACCATGGCAAGACTGAGCACAGCAACAAGACACAAGGTAGTTATACTGCATCAGCAAGGTCTCTCCCAGGCAGAAATTTCAAGGCAGACAGGGGTTTCCAGATGTGCTGTCCAAGCTCTTTTAAAGAAGCACAAAGAAACGGGCAACGCCGAGGACCGAGACGAGTGGTCGGCCAAGGAAACTTACTGCAGCAGATAAAAGACACATCATGCTTACTTCCTTCGCAATCGGAAGATGTCCAGCAGTGCCATCAGCTCAGAACTGGCAGAAAACAGTGGGACCCTGGTACACCCATCTACTGTCCGAGAAGTCTGGTCAGAAGTGGCCTTCATGGAAGACTTGCGGCCAAAAAGCCATACCTCCGACGTGGAAACAAGGCCAAGCGACTCAACTATGCACGAAAACACAGGAACTGGGGTGCAGAAAATGGCAGCAGGTGCTCTGGACTGATGAGTCAAAATTTGAAATATTTGGCTGTAGCAGAAGGCAGTTTGTTCGCCGAAGGGCTGGAGAGCGCATACTAATGAGTGTCTGCAGGCAACAGTGAAGCATGGTGGAGGTTCCTTGCAAGTTTGGGGCTGCATTTCTGCAAATGGAGTTGGGGATTTGGTCAGAATTAATGGTCTCCTCAATGCTGAGAAGTACAGGCAGATACTTATCCATCATGCAATACCATCAGGGAGGCATCTGATTGGCCCCAAATTTATTCTGCAGCATGACAACGACCCCAAACATACAGCGAAAGTCATTAAGAACTATCTTCAGCGTAAAGAAGAACAAGGAGTCCTGGAAGTGATGGTATGGCCCCCACAGAGCCCTGATCTCAACATCATCGAGTCTGTCTGGGATTACATGAAGAGAGAGAAGCAACTGAGGCTGCCTAAATCCACAGAAGAACTGTGGTTAGTTCTCCAAGATGTTTGGGCCAACCTACCTGCCGAGTTCCTTCAAAAACTGTGTGCAAGTGTACCTAGAAGAATTGATGCTTGATGCTGTTTTGAAGGCAAAGGGTGGTCACACCAAATATGGATTTGATTTAGATTTTTCTACTGTTCACTCACTTTGCATTTAGTTAATTGGTAAATATAATCTATTAACATGTCTATTTTTGAAAGCATTCTTACTTTACAGCATTTTTTCACACCTGCCTAAAACTTTTGCACAGTACTGTATATATATATATATATATATATATATATATATATATATATATATATATATATATATATATATATACTGTATATATATATATATATATATATAATTTACAATCTTAAAGCTTGTTTTGAGTGCTTCCGCCAAAAAGCCCTGATTACATACAGGCCTATTTTGCGATGGTTAAACGTTGTAAAAAAATACATTTAATCTCAGATAGGCGCAAGGGAATGCACTGCATGAAAAAAACAACAAAGTACTGTATCCGTGAAAGTAAAATCAACGAGTTTGTCAGTGCACAATGCAATGATCACTTCGGAACACAGAGACTAAAGCTTTTGTTTGTTGGTTTCTGGCAGGGTACAATTTTTATTTTTTCTCTTTTGTAAGACACTGGTACACAAGTTCACAAACACATGCAGACCTTTACAAAGACAGCTGTTCACGAAGGCAATCATCAAGAAAGTGATCATTGATTAATTTTCCTCTGACAACAGCGGAACCATTTAGAAATCAAAATACTTTTTTTTGCTGCATCTATAAGACACTTCATACAGATATAAAAATGATTACCATAGATTTTCTTTTTCTTACCCTGTGCACTAGTGCTCAATACTACTAGGCTATCCATTGCACATAATCATTTCTCTGCAAGTGTTGCATTTGTTTTTTCAGACGTCAGATATTATTATTATTATTATTATTATTATTATTATACAATATACCACTATCAAATAAACTCTGTGGCCCAAAACTACCCAAAGAAAATAAACATGAGCATGGCTTTCATATTGCCGACTTAATAAAAAAACAATAACGTCAGAAAACCAGTACAGACACATTGCATGCTCGAGATTTCTGATGCAGAAATCAAAAGAATGAATCCCCTCATCCAGCTTTTTAAGGTAAGCTTTCGATTTTAAATGTTACCTTTAAGGTAATGTTCATAAGCACATTACTGAGTAAAGATGTCTGCCAAGAAATAACAATAATAATTACGTGCAGTTCACAAGGAGGTTAGGCCTATTTAATTTCACTAAATCGGGGAAAGCATAAGTGTGTAATTCATGAATGAAGTTGAAGAGCTGTACGTGACCATGCAAGTCATCTCGGCCCTGTAATATAAACAGTGCTTTATTTTTTAAGTGGATGGGAAACGGTAAACACTTTTTGCAAGATATAAATGGTACAACAAACCAAATATAGAAATACATTTTTTTTATTGCCATAAATGAACTGCTAGCCGGGGTTAACTGTATACAAGAACAACATTCAGAATTGCCGACCTGCAGACAAGGGGGCGTGTCGCACTCATTCCTCGTGCCAGCGTGGTTATTTTCTCTTGCTGGAGGTTCAAAACAGTTCAGAATTGGGCCTTGTGACAAAGAGAGAGTGAACTCTTGTTTTAGATCTCCCTCCCGACCGGTGAGGACGCTGGGGAGGAGGAGCAGGCAGAGCCGCGGTGCGCAACGTCACAGACCCGGTCGGGAAGCGAGGTGGCAATCACGCATTGGTTGACGGCGGTTGCCCTCGCTGACCAATGGGGACGGACGGGCGTACAAAAGGGGCGTGGCCGGGGTTCTGTTCCTTCTGGCAAGGTACAGTGCGTGTGAGAGAGAGAGAGAGAGAGAGAGAGAGAGAGAGAAACTGAAACTAAAAATTAACGAGTGGGGAAACAGAGGAAGGGAATTAAAGGACGGACGTTTTGTGGATTGGACTGTCCTGTTAACCCATTTACTCTTTGTCTTTTTAGAGCACTAACGGACGCTCGGGAATACGCTGGAGGAGCGACAACCGGAAGTGCTGAGTTTTATTACCCGTGTTTTCCCGTGCTTGGATGCACAAAGAAGACGGACTATTGTTTTGTTGTTGGTTTACTTTGGGACTGCAACCTCCCCGTTTCTTGTTATTTTGTCGAGTTACACATTGTTGTGTATCCCGGCTCCCCTATTGTTTATCTAATCTATAATTATTATCTGTTTGGAGCGCGTTTTGGTTGCGTGGGGTAAAGGGACAATAAAAAAAGACCAGGCGCTTAATTGTAAAACTGGACTGGAGTCTGTCATTTTACACCACACCATCGGTCACCCTGTCACAGGCCTCAAACCACTTATTCTTCCTCCCCACACTTTCTTTCATTACACACCACACTCCCGCTGTCCTTACTACTCAAAACGTTGAAGAAATATGCAATGATCGCTTTCACAGTCTGAAGCCATGTGTATCTCTCATCTGTTTCTGGTATGTGTTCCCCTAGTGACATCACACCAACTTTGTGCATCATCGGTGCGTTGTCGGTATTTTCCGGAATTATTGATAGTTTTGTGTCTCATACCATTTTCACACAGAAATGCAGCTACTGTGCCGTCTCTGAAACGTTTTAACAAGTGTGTAAAATACCCTTTCTCACAGCATGAAATTGCGCAATCTATGCAGGTGTAATACCGTCATAACCCTTCACGCAGCCAAAGAAATCGCGCGAGTACAACTTTCAAACCTGTCAATCAATACCTAACACATGCACGCAGAGCTTAATTTGTAAAGAAAGAGGTGCCGGGACGCAAGCAATGACAATAATACCGACCCTAAGAAGAGCATATTCAAAATCATAACACGTTTATTTGAAAGAGTATTGTACGTACTTGTGTTAGATGTTTACAATCACGTATTCTACATTAAAAATTAAAAAAAAGTCCAGAAGGACGATATTGACGAAAAAACGCACCCCAACACGAACATTGGTTTGACCCACGGTTTGCACTATTATCAGCGATGTGTAAGCAACAGAAGCTGCTGGTAGATTACAAAAACGATTAATTAAACTTAGGCTAGGTATGTTTTATTCTCTATTAATTAAATTATATTCATTGAAAAAGGCAAGAGAACCAGATTGTTATTATTTTTATTGTTTTGGTTTAATATAACATAAGCAGGCTAATGCTCCTATTGAAGTAGGCAACAATATTTTTTTTTTCATTAAAAAGTTGGTGTTGTTCTTTGTTGAAATTAATGTTGAGCTTTCATATTTTGTTGTATACTACTCATTTAATCAAACCAAGTAGTGTAAGAAGTTGCTTGTATTGTTCGTGACGTTTTTCAAATCAAGTAAGCTTATTTTTGTATAAAAAACGAGAATAGAGTTGCAGCCAGTGTTACTTAAAGCACTCAAGCTGAAATCGTAAAGTAATTTAAAGTAGGCTACAAACGTGACAGCGTACTGTCTCTCTTTAACGCGCACGCAAGAACTTGCAGACTTAATGCAACTGTGTTGAGATTTTAAAAAGAAAGCATTTTATGAGATTTTTAACTAAAGGTACCGGCACTATGACTCAAGCTCAGGCACAAATTAAGCACTACGCTATAGTGACGCGGCATGTTGACTTTGAAACCACACCCACTATAGCACTTCAGTGGCGGTATAGCCGTTCACACAGGCAGTTAGGACGATTTAGTGCTGTCTCTGAACTACCTCGCGAGCTGGTTCAGAGATGGCATAAAATATGACGGTTCTGTGGTGGTATAAGCAATTCACATGGACCTATAAGTCGCTACAGTGGCGGTTCTGAACCGTCATAATTCCTCTGAAAGCACCTCCAGTGCCATAAACTTAATCATGGAGATTTAATTTCTTGCTCATTGTCAAAGTAAACCAAGTACGACCGTGTGGCAGGATAGCTTGCAGTGGTGAGGTGTGGTGACGTCACGGACCAGGAAGTAACAGAACCAAAACAGTGGATGGGCGGGTGAAAGCTGAAACGCTACGGCGTTCAGCTGCTTTTATTAAATCATAATACAAAACAAAAGATTTAAACAAATAACAAAACACAAAACAAAACGGCGCGTTGGCCGAACAAATAGAAACAAATAAGCGTGCTGGTTTTAACCCAGCACGATACTTAGCAGTTTTATTTTGTTTTCCTCGCTCTTTCCGCTCCCCGTACTCTCCTCTGTACACTCCTCCCCGCAACACGGACAGCTGCAGGTTCTTATACTCTGGCCGAGGGGTTAACTAGCTGTTAATTATCTTATTACCCCTCGGCCACAGTATGCACAAGTTTAGAAAAGATGCGTGACTGTCAGCTAGTTAAATAATCAGTATCAGCCACGCATCCTCACAAGGTTTTTAAAATATAAATAACAAATAACAAAATCGGCTTTCACCGTAATAAACAAATCATAATAAATAAATAAACAAAGGGGCAGGACACTCCGCCACACATGCCCCCTTGTGCAGCACACATGGCCTTTCGGCCACCTCCCCTTAGTCCCTAGTCCCGGCTAGCAGTCCCGCCCAGGAACAGGGGAAGCAAGGTGTCTCCGAGGCGCCACGGCGGGATGTCCTCCTCCCACCCCAACAACTGTAGCCCCATTGGACCACGCACAGGCCGGCTCCTCCGCCAAGGAAATTTTGGGGTGGTCTCCAGACCTGCCCCCTTCTTCATGGCGGCAGCTCCCCTCCGTGGGGCTCCGCCACCCTTTCTCCTGCAGCGAAATTGCTGCGGGGGGAGCTAGTCTCCTGACCTCCCCCCCTTCTTCATGGCTGGCAGCTCCCCTCCGTGGGGCTCCGGCCACCCGTTCTCCTGCAGCGAAATTGCTGCGGGGGGAGCTGGTCTCCTGACCTCCCCCCCCTTCTTCATGGCTGGCAGCTGCCCTTCATGGGGCTCCAGCCTCAGTATTTCCTGCCGTATGGCAGGACTGGTAGCGACCCCAGGCAAAACAGGACCCTCGGGAGGCGATGGCAGCAGCAGCAGCGGACCCTTGGGAGGCGACGGCAGCAGCAGCAGCGGACCCTCGGGAGGCGACGGCAGCAGCAGCGGACCCTCCGGAGGCGACGGCAGCAGAGGACCCTCCGGAGGCGACGGCAGCAGCAGCGGACCCTCCGGAGGCGAACTCGGGAGGCGAGCCCCTGGCCATGGAGGCGGCAGCGGGAGCTCCACTTCTCCCTCGTACCCTGTAACGGGTGGCTCTCCAGGCGATGCGGAGCAACAGGCAGCCCCAAGCGATGCGGAGCAACAGGCAGCCCCAGGCGATGCGGAGCAACAGGCATCCTTGGGCGGTGCGAAGCAGGCATCCTTGGGCGGTGCGAAGCAGGCATCCTTGGGCGGTGCGAGGCAGACATCCTTGGGCGGTGTGAGGCAGGGCAGGAGCAGTCCTTACCATGACAGCGGATGTGGAACCAGCAGGTATTCACCCTCTGCTGGTGGAGGTGGGAGGGGCAAGCAGTCCTCCCACGGCGGCTGAGGTGGAACCAGCAGGCATTCACCCTCTGCTGGTGGAGCTGGGAGCGGCAAGCAGTCCTCCCACGGCGGTTGAGGCAGAACCAGCAGGCATTCACCCTCTGCTGGTGTAGCTGGGAGCGGTAAGCTGTCCTCCCACGGCGCTTGAGACATAACCAGCAGGTATTCACCCTCTGCTGGTGGAGGTGGGAGGGGAAAGCAGTCCTCCTACGGCAGCTGAGGCGGAACCAGCAGGCATTCACCCTCTGCTGGTGGAGGTGGGAAGGGCAAGCAGTCCTCCCACGGCGGTTGAGGCGGAACCAGCAGGTATTCACCCTCTGCTGGTGGAGGTGGCGGAGGCAGAGGCAGCTCCTGCTGCTCTGCCCCTAGTGGTGGTGGAGACAGAGACAGCTCCTGCTGCTCTGCTCCTGGTGGTGGTGGAGACAGAGGCAGCTCCTGCTGCTCTGCTCCTGGTGGTGGTGGAGACAGAGGCAGCTCCTGCTGCTCTGCTCCTAGTGCTGGAGACAGTGGCGAGGGCTCCTCACCCTCTGGCGTTGGAGATGTCAGCGATGGGACCTCTCCCTCTAACGCTGGAGACGGCAGCAATGGCTCCTCTCCCTCTGGTGCTGGAAACAATGGCGAGGGCTCCTCTCTCTCTGGCATTGGAGATGGAAGCGATGGCTCCTCTCCCTCTGGCGCTGGAGACGGCAGCAATGGCTCCTCTCCCTCTGGCGTTGGAGACGGCAGCAATGGCTCTTCTCCCTCTGGCGCTGGAGACGGCAGCAATGGCTCCTCTCCCTCTGGTGCTGGAAACAATGGCGAGGGCTCCTCTCCCTCTGGTGTTGGAGATGGAAGCGATTGGTCCTCTCCCTTTGGTGCTGGAGACGGCAGCAATGGCTCCTCTCCCTCTGGTGCTGGAGACGGCAGCAATGGCTCCTCTCCCTCTGGTGCTGGAGACGGTAGCAATGGCTCCTCTCCCTCTGGTGCTGGAGACGGAAGCAATGACTCCTCTCCCTCTAGCGTTGGAGATGGCAGCGGCGGGGCTTTTCCCGATGGAGCTGGAGATAGTGGTAGCCCTGCCATATCTGCAGCCAGGTAGCAGATTACCATGTCCGCAACCTCCGGGAGGGACACTGGGCAGTGTTGCTTTTCCCAGGCTTCCCATCGCTCTCCATTTCTGGCCCACAGGAGGTTGATCACATCGGGGAGGGCCTCTTCGGCATTCCTCCCAGGCTCCACCAGCCAGCCCCAGATTCCCTCAGAGGAGAGTGCTTTTGTCGGCCTCTGAGCCATCGGGACCTCTCCACCTGATGCCGGATGCTCAGGCTCCTCCATCTCCTGCCATGCGTGGCTCTGGCTGAGTGGACGATACCTGACCTCGCCACACAGGAAACACCACCCTTCCTCATCCAGACAGGCCAGGCAAACATCCGATGTGGTAGAAACGTGACAGGACCTGCGCTGCTGTTGCTGCTTTCTCCTGCCGTTTCTTCCCATATTTTTTTTTTTCCCCCTTCACAAAAAAAAACACTTTTTGAAAAAAACGAACACAAAAAAAACTCCCTTTGCTGTTCCTGGTCCGGCTCCTGGAGGCGTTGTTTGTCCCACGCAGGACACCATATGTGGCAGGATGGCTTGCAGTGGTGGGGTGTGATGACGTCACGGACCAGGAAGTAACAGAACCAAAACAGTGGATGGGCGGGTGAAAGCTGAAACGCTACGGCGTTCAGCTGCTTTTATTAAATCATAATACAAAACAAAAGATTTAAACAAATAACAAAACACAAAACAAAACGGCGCGTTGGCCGAACAAATAGAAACAAATAAGCGTGCTGGTTTTAACCCAGCACGATACTTAGCAGTTTTATTTTGTTTTCCTCGCTCTCTCCGCTCCCCCGTACTCTCCTCTGTACACTCCTCCCCGCAGCACGGACAGCTGCAGGTTCTTATACTCTGGCTGAGGGGTTAACTAGCTGTTAATTATCTTATTACCCCTCGGCCACAGTCTGCATGAGTTTAGTAAGGATGCGTGACTGTCAGCTAGTTAAATAATCAGTAGCTGATCAGCCACGCATCCTCACAAGGTTTTTAAACTATAAATAACAAATAACAAAATCGGCTTTCGCCGTAATAAACAAATCATAATAAATAAATAAACAAAGGGGCGGGACACTCCGCCACAGACTGCAAAGCCAAAAAATTATTTTCTGTGTGAGGTATGGACTTTAACTATTTGCTTAAAATAACGGATAATCAGCTCTTAAAAAGTTAGCTATAACATTTCATAAGTAACTTGAACTGCAACTGTTTAAGAAAACAAGCGAAAAAAAGGTCTAATTTAGCAAGTTATCAGTTCAATTAAGAGTATAGTTAGGGCTTCTGTTTTTCGGTTTTAACCGATAAAACCCGATAAAACACCCCCGATACAAAAAATAATTAAATCTGTGCAATAAACACTGGAAAAAACTGTGGAAATGGTTAATCTATTCACGTTGACTTTACCCTTTTCCCATTAAAAAAATAAAACCTACTACAAAAATAATAATAAATGCATTTCCCATGGCTGCTAGGCAATGTCCTGCCTTCCTGACTTGTATCTATCATTGATTCGTTCTGAATACTTTAAAACCGCCCCAACTACTGAGTGACAGAGCATTCCTACATTTCTATTGGATACTCCGCTTGCGAGATTTAAAATGAGATGACAATCAGGATGGAGGCTTGTAAGCAGGATTTAAAGCTGTATTACAGTTAAGATACAGAAGACTTAAAACAGAATTGTGACAAAATGTACAAAAATTCCTACACACAAAAACCCCAGAAGAATGTGCCCGTGACCATAGGGATTTCATTGTGGAAGACAACAAAGGAAAGAAGGTACAACTTATGTATGCAAGTACTGTCCAGTTACTATACATATTTTGACACAAAAAAAACAACGCTCAAGCATTGTACTCTGTACTCTGGGGATTATACTGGTATATACACCACCCTGTTCTTTTGTTGCCAGATAAGCAATTCATCTATCAGATTACAGTAGCACTATGTTTTCCATCTGGTCTGGTATAGTCAATCTATAATGCTCTATTGTATTCTGCTTAGGTTTGCCAACCCCAACAAGTCTGTTTTTGGTCTTTGCATTATTTCTTTCTTGTTTCTACTTCAAACAACCTGTTAGTACTGCTATAAGGTAAACTGTAACTGTACAGTGTTTTATTTCCAAGGGTTTTACAGGTGTTTTGGGATGCCTGAAGTCAAATGCTTCATGGATTGTTGCACTTAAATAAAATGTTTCACTACTTATCACCCTGGTGGATTGTAATCACTTTTTCATTTTATTACCTTATAAATGTGTCTCTTTGTACAGTATATACGCATGAAGTCCATAGTTTATTTGTCTCTTCAAAGTTATTGATACACATTTTAACCAAACAGCCACAAATCCAGTACTGCATTCCTTGTCAGTTATAATAAATAATAATAAAAAAAACAGAAATCAGTATCATTAGATTCTTAAATTGTGATCTAAACTTGTAAGTTTTAAAATGTCACCAGGATGTGATATACTTTTTTGTTGTTGTTGTTGCAGGCTTAAACGATCAATTATTTTTTTATTTAATATCATACATTATAAAAACTGCAAAACCATAACTAGCAGTGTTAAGTGTACAGCAGTTTTGTGTGTTTGGGTGGACTTATCTATTTAGTCGCCACTGAACCAGAACTACAGTACAGTCGGCACTCGGATATACAGTATGTTTACTCACATACACGTCAGTCGCGTTTTACTGCCCTTGTATTAAGAATAAACTCAATCCCCATTATATATATATGTAACAACACTTATCCGTCACACCCAGTTTTCTGATACAAAGCCCATCTCTTCAATGTTACAATTTATTTGAATATCTGTCACAGCATGCAGTTTTTTTCCCCCTCTGCATGCCAAATCAGTCTGTTTTAATTGTGCAGTTACTCAGCGCTTCCACCAGTTTCACTTGACGAAAATGCAGCCAAAACAAAGCGAAGAGACAAGCTGCGGTAATGTAAAAGTTAATCATTAAACAGTTCTAGATACTGTGATGTTTTTTTTTTTTTTAAATCTGTGATCTTTAGTTGTTTTTGTGCATTTTCATTTGCAAGTGAACTGTGACATTAGGGCTTTATTGAGCACTATATCCTGCAATTTTGAAGACTGACTTTGGATACTGCTTTAATTCTTTTGTTTTTATATTTTGCTGAATTGCATTACGTATAACGTTGTACGCGGTTCTGTGCATGGATAACATTTTGATTTAATTTTGCTGTTCGTAGTTAATGGGGAATTTTACATACTGCTACAATACGTACCAGATTTAAAAGCATGTACTGTATTACAGTCCACGTGTCGTCTCTTGGCAAGTTATATTTTCAGAATCCTCTCCTTCAGGGGGCTCCCGAGTGGCGCAACCAGTAAAAGCACTCTCTAGAGTGCAGGATGCGCACTATAGCCTGGACGTCGCGAGTTCGAGTCCAGGTTATTCTACAGCCGACCGTGGACGGCAGCTCCCAGGAGGGGAGGGTTAGGTCGGTCAGGGTGTCCTCAGCTCACCGCGCACCAGCGACCCCTGTAGTCTGGCCTGGCGCCTGCGGGCTTGCCTGTAAGCTGCCCAGAGCTGCTTTGTCCTCTGACGCTGTAGCTCTGAGGCGGCTGCACAGTGAGTCTGCAGAGTGTAAAGAAGCGGGCGGCTGACGGCACATGCTTCGGAGGACAGCGTGAGTTCATTTTCGCCCCTCCCGAGTCAGCGCAGGGGTGGTAGCGGTGAGCTGAGCCTAGAAATAATTGGGCATTTCAAATTGGGGAGAAAATAATAAAAACTAATTGGCAACGACATGGAAGCCTACTTATTTTAAAACACCTTTCAGATATGTATTTTTGATATTGTATCTTTTTTGTGTTCCCTGAAAAATGGACAAGGGTTGGAAAGGGCCAAAAATGAAATAATCAGATACGCTTCACACACGTTTAACCATCACTGAAGTCAACATTTTATAGGGTCGGATGTGTGAGTGCTGACTGTATAACTCCCAGGTTAACTTTCTGTTGATATACTAATCCCCCTGGAAGGATGTCAAACTGGAAACCGGGGATTACAAAATAATTGAAAGGGTTCCCTGATAGGCTTATCTGGTAAAAGCATGGCCCTGTGGTGTGCAGAGTGAGTCATACATTCAGGGTAGCGCAGGTTCGTGTCCTGGCTGTGCAAAGTCATCAGTCTTCCGGAGGGCGCGTTGTATTGGCTCTGGCTCTCACGCAGTTTAAGGAGGCAAAACCAGCAGGGATTGTTTCTCCTCATTGTACTACAGTGGACCCTACTGGCCAGGTGCCTAGTGAGCTCAGGCGGAAACCAGTAGCCGGTAGCTGACATCCGCTCTGTGAAGAGCAATCTGGCTTGGTGGTGGGATTGCAGGACGCCCACTGAACCAGTTCTCCTAAGCTGTGTAGGGATGCAGCGGTGAAAATAATTGTACATTCTATGTTGGGGAGAAAATCTAGGATAAAATAATTGGCCACTCTAAAAATATATATATATATATATATATATATATATATATATATATATATATATATATATATATATATATTCAATGCCACAATGGATGGAAAAGCTACTGTATACCCGCTGCCTAAATTGACAAGTCTTTTAATGAATTCAGGAGATATGACAGTATAGTTCCCTTTAGAAATGTGTGGTTAACCAAAGGAGCGCATTGTTAGTTATTCTTTATACGGTATACACATATTTATGAATAATTATGTATATGACAATAATAATAATAATAATACTCTTAATTATGCAAAAATATAATATCTGTATGCAGATGGAACTGCTAACTGTCAGCATATATTTCCTCAATTCTGACTAGCATTAGCTTCAGGCTGCTGTTAACCACGATTATGTTTTAAAGTACTTTCAGTCTGTGTGACACCCACTGCATTATATCATCCCACAGGTACAGTATCCTGTTTGCTGTTAAATAATGATTTCCATTACATGAGAGTAGATGTTAAAACTTCATGCTGATTTGAACTTGGCTCTCGCCAAGATAAGCACCAACTAAGACGTAGCTTCACAGTAAACTAATGTGATCCATATGTGTCTCCATCCATTTGCGCTTCCTTCCATATGATGATGTAGATATCCTTCTGTCTGGTGTTGATGGCTGAAGTGTAATGCTGGCTCCAGGGATCAGCTTATTTTGCCTCCCTAGCGCATCAGCACACATTAACGGCTGCGATGCTGGCCCGGGGATCAACCATAGTGCGGTCTCCCCAGCGCATCAGCATGACAACCGTCTGGATTGAGCTAAGTAGGGTACATCTCTGGGGTCTTCAAGTGGGCACCTTCCATCCTCGGTGTTTCGTCGACTAGCCCACGACACCTCAAGAGGGCTCGACGGTGATTCTGGCGTCCCAGCATCACCCCCTCCGTCCCCACTCAACTCAGCCCAGCTTACTTACCTGTATATCAGCCTTTCTTTCTTTCTATTGTGCTTGAGATCCCCAGCCAGAATCTTTCCGTCTCAACCACAGCCAGTTGCTGCTCCTCTCTGCTGCTTCAGATAAGTTCTTCACTGTGCGACGCAACTCTTGGCCATTGAATCCGACATCTCTGAGAAACCGGGCTGTAGAGTGTGCCACAAATCCTCGACATCCCACTTCCACTGGGTAAACCCAGACTCTCCATCCTCGCTGTTCCGCTTCAGTGGCTAGTTGAGCATACCGCAGTTTCTTCCTCTCATACGCCTCATCTACAGCATCCTCCCATGGCACTGTTAACTCCACCAGGTGAACAAGGCGTGCTGATCCAGACCACAAGACAATATCTGGTCGAAGGTTTGTGGTGGCAATCTCAGGTGGAAAAATAAGCCGCTGACCAACATCCGCCAGCATTTTCCAGTCTCTAGCAGCTTCCAGTTGTCCTGGGCGAGGATTGGTTTTAACACCTTTTCTTGGTGGTTGCTCTCCTGGGCGGAGGAATGTTGTCTTTTGTGTGTAATGTTTTGATGGAACAGGTGGCAACTTATTGGTCATGTTACGCTTGTCTTCCAATGCTAAGGCCAAACATCGCAGCACCTGGTCATGGCGCCAAGTAAACCGTCCTTGGCTAAGAGCCACCTTACATCCTGTCAAAATGTGCCTTAATGTTGCAGGTGATGAACACAAAGGACATGAGGGATCCTCTCCTACCCAGAGGTTTAGGTTCTGTGGTGATGGGAGAACATCATATGTTGACCTTATAAGGAAACTGATCCTGCTCTGTTCCATTGACCATAGGTCTTGCCAGCCAATCTTGCGTTGTTCCACACTCTCCCATCTCATCCATTCTCCCTGCTTGCCCTGGGAAATGGCCTTTATACACCTCATCCTCTCCTCCTGCTTTTGCACCTTGTTGACTACAAGCTTCCTCCGTTGCGCTGGGGCTGCCTTGTGCCATGTAGGAGGAGCTGAACTGAGACCAAGACCCCTCTTCCATGCTGAACTTGCCCCATGATATCACCAATTCGAAGGGCAGCCTTTGCATACTCCACAGCTTTCTTTGCCACCCACTTTCTTCCAGTTTTCAACACAGGTGCTGCCTCCCTTACGCATTTGTCGCGTGACTCTACTAATGTCATTTCCAGTCGGACCTTGGCGCACTTAAACTCCTCGGTTAGAGCGGAGACAGGTAGCTGCAGTATTCCTTTACCATAAAGTCCCACTCTACTGAGGCAGCGTGGAACTCCCAACCATTTCCTGATGTGTGAACTGATTAAAGCTTCCAGCTTCTCTACTGTTGTCAAAGAAACCTCGTACACAGTCAGTGGCCACAGCAACCTTGGCAGTAGGCCAAACTGAAAGCACCAGAGTTTTAGTTTGCCTGGTAAAGTGCTGCTGTCTATGCTCTTCAACCCTTCCACAGCTTGTTGTCTAACTTCTCCCACACGAACTGTGTCCTTTAGATCCCCGTCGTACCATCTCCCAAGGCTCTTCACTGGCTTCTCAGACACTGTTGGTATTGCCTCACCATTAAGAAGAACTTTTTATCTACTACTTTACCTTTAATTATAGAGATGCTCCTTGATTTAGTGGGCTTGAATTGCATTCGTGCCCATTCAATGTTATTGGTTAATTTGCCCAATAACCGATTAGTGCAGGCTACTGTTGTAGTCATGGTTGTCATGTCATCCATGTATGCTCGAATTGGTGGTAGTCGTATTCCAGAAGCCGCTCTCCTCCCACTACCCATTTTGATGCCCTAATGATTACTTCCATTGCCATGGTAAAAGCCAGTGGAGAAATGGTGCATCCTGCCATTATTCCAACTTCTAGGCATTGCCATGTAGTGCTGAATTCTGAAGTTGAAAAACTAAATTGCAAATCTCCAAAGTAGGCTTTGACTAGATTTGTTATTGTCATTGGTACACTGAAAAATCAAATGCTGCCCAAAGAAGTTCATGTGGCACTGAACCATATGCATTAGCCAAATCCAGGAATGTCACATGGAGCTCCTTCTTCTCCTTTTTAGCTGATTGAATTTGTTGCCAGATCACATTGATGTGTTCTAAGCATCCTGGGAAACCTGGAATGCCCGCTTTTGTATTGAAGTGTCAATGAAGCAGTTCTTTAATAGGTAAGTTGACAATCTCTGAGCAATAATGCTGAAGAAAATCTTGCCTTCTACGTTTAATAGGGAAATAGGGCGAAACTGACTGATGCTGCTAGAATCTTTTTCTTTAGGTATAAAGACTCCACCTGCTCGGCGCCATGCTCTTGGTACAACCTGTTTTTCCCATGCTACTTTCATCAGTTTCCACAGGATTCGTGAGAACTCCTGAAGCACTCTTGTACACTCTGTACGGAACTCCATTAGGCCCTGGAGATGATGAAGCCCTTGCTTTTTCACAGCTTGCTCTACTTCTTTCCACTTAGGTGCACAGTCCTCCATTTGGTATTCTGGTGGATTGATAGGTGGGATGTCTGAAGGAATTGACATAGGCTCCTGCCTTTTGAATCTGTATGTTTCCTCCAAATATCTCTCCAACTCAAACTTAGATGCTTTTAGTGTGCCATTCTTCTCACTGGTGAATAACTTCTTTACAAATTTGAATGGGTCTTTATAAAAGCTAGTTCTCGCACGCTCCTTCTTTTGTAGCGTTTCCAGTAGGCGCTCAGCTCTGCGCAATATTGCAAGCTTATGTTTTATGACCCTTTGTAAGAGATTGAGTCCCTCCTTCTGACTTTCTTCTGCTCTTCTCCATTGCTTCCTCAGCTGTCTCCTTTCTCTAACTAAGCGTTCAATCTCCTGCTGCCGTCTAGACTTTCCAGGAATAGTTTGTACTTTTTCCTTCCTTTTTTCAACTCCAAACCTCTCGCTTCCATATGCGTAGATGATGTCCCCAAATTTATCCAGTTTCTTCTCAACTGTTCCACTCAACCTTTCCAATGCAAAGAGATCTGTGTTTACTGTGTCCCATGCAGTTTTCTCACAAGCTCTTGGCCATTTAACTCCAGGCTTGTGCCCATTGAGGTTCTTTTCTCTCTTACGCTGGTTTGTCTGCCCGGGTTCACAAGGATCATTAGGTTCATCACTAACTGTGTCCATGCAAGTCCTCCTCACATCTATGACAGGGTGCTGATATCCTGCGAACTGTGGTTTGCTTCCTGTCGCTGGATTTCATTCGACTGACTTGACTGACTTCGTAAGAAGTACTGATCAATGCGAGGCCCTTGTCCCTTCTCCCTCAAGCATTTCATTCTCCCTTGATGAATCTTCAAACCCTGACTGTTGTCGCCTTGCTCCAGCCGCAGACACAAACCTGGAGTTCCATGTCTTTGCTAACTGCAGATCTTGAACTAGTCTTTTTGAAGTACTCTCCATACTCATATCCGTTTCCGTTCCTAAGTCCTTAACCGTGTTGTCCAACGTTGAGTCATCTTCCGCCCCGCCTCGCAGACTCTAGGGTATTTTTCTGTTTAATTTCTTTGAAGCCTTGGGCGGGTGTCTCCAGCATCCTGTAAACACAGAGCTGGATACTGCCGACAAGGGTAGCTAACCTTGCCAGCCCCAATGGGGTCTCTTTCCTCCAGTCAGCTGTCTCTCCAGGCTGTCACAAGGTCTTTCCCTTGTTGCCAGCTGCACTATTCACAGCAGTCACTGGACGTATCCAGATCTTCATGATTTCCATTACATGAGAGTAGATGTTAAAACTTCATGCTGATTTGAACTTGGCTCTCGCCAAGATAAGCACCAACTAAGACGTAGCTTCACAGTAAACTAATGTGATCCATATGTGTCTCCATCCATTTGCGCTTCCTTCCATATGATGATGTAGATATCCTTCTGTCTGGTGTTGATGGCTGAAGTGTAATGCTGGCTCCAGGGATCAGCTTATTTTGCCTCCCTAGCGCATCAGCACACACAACGGCTGCGATGCTGGCTCCGGGGATCAACCATAGTGCGGTCTCCCCAGCGCATCAGCATGACAACCGTCTGGATTGAGCTAAGTAGGGTACATCTCTGGGGTCTTCAAGTGGGCACCTTCCATCCTCGGTGTTTCGTCGACTAGCCCACGACACCTCAAGAGGGCTCGACGGTGATTCTGGCGTCCCAGCATCACCCCCCTCCGTCCCCCACTCAACTCAGCCCAGCTTACTTACCTTACTTAATGCTAAGCTAATTTTCCATTTCTATGTAAAAATAGATGCTGTCATATATACCCCTATATAACAGAGTTCTTACCAAAGTTTTTATTATTTTACCAAAGTTTTTATTATTCTATTAGCACTAGTAATATTAACACTTTTACTTTTAATTTTTTTGTTGTTGTTGGTCCTATGCTTATATTTTTTACTTCAATTTGGAATATGCAGATGTTTAAATGACAATAGTATTGCAATGAAGATTGCTTCTACTTCCTGGTACAAAATCACTTTATGTGCGGTTGCTCAGTTCTTCCACTTGTACAAAGTCATATTGCAATTTATAATTATATTCCTCGAATCAGTGAATGTAATTCAAATTATATTAAAAAATTGCCATGATATTTACTAAAAGCCTTATTTTCACACAGCATTGTGGATGATCACTTTGTGGATGATCACTTGAACAGATTTAAGGTCAAGGTTAGCCCAATTGTTTCTTCTAACTTAGCTTGTGTTTTTCATGCAAGTTCGATCCGCTTTTACAGTGCCTGAAAAACACAAGCCAAGTTAGTAGAAACAATTGGGGCAACCTTGACCCCCACCGCTTTTACAGTTGTGCCTATTTGCTTTGTGCTGGGCAAGGTTGCTCCAATGGTTTCTTGAAACTGGGCTTGTGTTTTTGATATCTCCGCTTTAAATGGCTGGGCACTTTTGATAACTTGGCATTTTTTTACATTTCCAGTGTGTTTTTGTTTCAGATATCACTTCTTTTTTCACTTAATGGATAATAACACACACACACACATTACGAGAATAGCAAAATTGTTCAACCTATATTGAAGCAATGTATTACCGTTTGGATAGGGTAAATGTAAATAGTAGCCTTGTCTGTTAAAAGGGTTAAGATGTGTATATATATTAAAGTTATGTGTGCAAAATTATGTATTGTGACAAAGTCTTGCCTGTGTAGGTGGACTTGAACACAAATCGGTACGGGAGACAACACAAGAGTCACACACAGTAAGTTATTTTCTTTTATTTTGGCACTGTTTCCAGTGAGCAGCAGTTCTTGGTCCACAAATCAGGTTCTCATACACAAACAGGATTTTACAGCCGGCAGGGTAGTCAAAACGGTTCAAAGTCATACACAAAGCAATATCATCTTTTTCTCTTGCAATTTCCCACAAGACAACTACACAACACCAGCATTTTTCTCCTTCTCCTCTATCATTTTTCTCCTTCTCCATTTTGTTGTGAACTGTGCAGGTGTGCTGACCACTCCCTATATGCTTATCCTGGGTTCTTATAATTGTAGTCTTTTTTGGCAGACATTTTGTCTGTAGTAGTCCTTCTCGCGGCTGCCATTTCATACTTTTTCACATTAAAAATGTATTTATGGGGGGCTCCCGAGTGGCGCATCCGGTAAAGGCACGCCGAGTGGAGTGCATGATGTGCCCTATAGCCTGGAGGTCGCTGGTTCGGGTCCAGGCTATTCCACTGCCGGCCATCGCCGGGGGGGGGGTCATAGGTCCACCAGGGTGTCCTCGGCTCACCGCGCACCAGCGACCCCTGTAGACTGGCCAGGCGCAAAGTTGCCCAGAGCTGTGTGGTCCTCCGATACTGTAGCTCTGGGTTGGCTGCATGGCGGGCCTGCAGAGCGAAAAGAAGCAGACGGCTGAAGGCACACGTTTCGAAGAACGTGTGTGTCTGTCTTCATTCCTCCCGAGTCAGCGTGGGGATAGCAGTGGTGGGCCGGGCTGTACTAAACAATAATTGGGCTTACCAAATTGGGGAGAAAATAAGAAACATAATTGGCGATTCCAAATAAAAAAAATAATAAAATAAATGTGTTTGTTACACATAAATAAAATATATTTTAAGTTTGCAATATAAACCCTGTGTGGGAATCAAACCCAAGGCATGCTTCCAATGCACCTTGCAATGCAGACGCCGTAGCTTTCACGCCACAGAGTTGAAAGTTTGCCCTTCTGTTTCACAACAAACTATCATAATAAGCTTGATCCGTTCATTTAGTATATTGTAACGTGTTCATGTTTAGGAAGTAATACTCAGGTGTTGAATTCTCAAAATGTTTGTTTTATTTAAAAATACAGAGAATTCCTGTCAGGGGCTGGAATTCACGGGACCAAAATAATAACCCTGCATTTTAGTCTTGCCACTGCATATTCTCTCCGGTCACAGCTCACACGCTCATTCAGTCGCACCCACAGTTCAAGTTCAGTGCTGGACTGTCTTCAGTCCCCAGGCTCATGCACCCCCTTATTATATAACCTCCCGATGTTTCCTGCCGCTGTCCGGCTCTGCAACCCCCGAAAACAGCAACACACATTCTCCCCACTCCTTCACTCAATCCCCCTTCCCATGCTAAGTAACAACGTGACCCGTTCCCCTTACAATACATGTAACATATAAAAAACAGACAAGACAAACTGAACAGACAACAAGTCCTGCAACAAAGCAATTGTCCGGGTCGTTACAATATATTTTTTTAATTTGAAAATAAAAATATATGAAAGCATGACGACCATTATGTATAAAAATGTTCACTAATATACAGTTGAACTGTTGAGTATTTATTTTTGTTTCATACAGTATTAGTGTTTATATGATAGTGAAAAATAAGTAAATAAATATCAAGATAGATAAAGAAAGAAATACATGTCTATGTATTAATTTATGCATTAATTTATTTAAATATTTATTGTTTTACTTTTATTACCAAATATATAGGCTATCCTTCAGCATAGCTAATTCTCAGAAAAATTACATTCCTTTTTGTCCAGTGGGGACCACAAATAGCATTACTCTCATCAACCAGTACTGAGATGAACTGTACTTCCTTGCGCCAGTAGGTACCACAATGACCACAATGAGTGTTACACTGACAGGAAACATTTTTCAGAGCTCAAGATCAGAATCTCAGAATGATGATGATGATAATGATGAAGATTAATGATGACTCGAAAAATCTCCAAAATATAAAAAAGTCCTGGGAATTCTCAACTGGCTGACATCTTTCAAAATACTGCTTATTTCAACTAATCGTGTAGCACTGATGACAGTAACACAACACGCTTGCAAACTGAAGGTTATAGTTTCAAATCCCACTCATGCCAGACATTTTTTTTTATATTTATATTTTTGAATGCAAATGTTCCATTTTAAAACAGGAATAAATCATTTAATATAAATGATATAGACGCCACAATAAGTGCGTTCCCTAGTATACTTCCATGTTGACAAAAGTAAGTTAATTGTCATTAAAACTCGGATGTCCTGTAATATACACATGGGTGGATAAAACTCCCTCGGGTCTGCAAAAAATACATTGGGAGAAAAAGAAAGAGGAGAAGGACATTTTTACTTTACTTTGGCGACTTATTTCTCTTACTGTATGACAGGTATTGACTTTTTTTTTCTACATTTCACCTAAGAGTGTTGGGAATACAAAAATTAAAAGTGAAATGGTGCTTTTGGCTGATTTATTTTTGCTGCATTACCCTGAAAACATGTAAACTATCCTTGCTGTATAGAGAGTCTGATAACTTGGTGCGAGAAACTACCGTTCCTGGCAATCTGCAACAACAGTGAATCACAACACTGCTTGTTACATAAACATGCTGAAAATAGGACATCAGCACACAGGTATCTAAGCAACGAGATATTGTTATGCATTAGCAAAACACCTAGAGAGAGTCTTGTTCTTTTCAAACTATTTACTGTCAAATACACTTTAAATTGAATCTGTGGTTAACACATTGAACATACTGGTTTTACAAAATGAAAATCATTTGAACAACTGCAATTACAGTACAATCGGAAACTTTATTGTTAACTGAATTGGGCCTAGAATGTCAAAATGAAAATATTAAACTGTATCATTAGGGAACATAATTCCAATGCAAGTTATTTAATGCACTAGAGAAGAGGTTTTCAAACTGGGGGGTGCCAATACCTGACTGGAAAATACTTTTTTCAGACTTCCTGCCAATTGTAAAAGCTCTGTGGTAAATGGCAGACTCGGTGGGCCTCCAGGATGATTGACTCAACTAATAATCAACTACCCAGTCAGGGATAATGTTTAACCTGACCAGCCCCCTGTTAAATCTGACCAGTTCCCTTTGTTTCAGACCTATCGTAGCTCAACAACTCTATCGCCCAACCCGCCTTAATTTGAAAGTGCAGTGGCGGTGGGTTTTAATATCAAATACATTTTGTTCACAAATAAAATTAAAAAAAAAAAAAAAAAAAAAAAAAACTAGATTCAGATTTAGGGGTGGGGAGAGGGTCTTAGCTTTTACTGCAGAATGTTGAAAACGGACAAACGAGGGTGCAACATTTTATAAAGTAAATCTTTTATAAAGTTATAATACAAAATTAAGCTCGACAAACACTATTAGTAATTGCATTAACATTAATAAAGACTAGTCACTTATTAAAATGTTGCACCCTCGTTTTCTCGTTCTTTATTCCGCTTTTACATATGAAAGCGGACTTGGAGGATTTAAAAGCCCATTTAGTTGTTTCACAGCAAAACAACATAAATGAAACTGATTTTACTATTACTATTATTGCAGCATTATTAAAACAGTTTACCTTTCATTTCACAAACATAAACAAATTGAAATGTGTTTCAATGACCGTATATTAAAGGCACTAATGGCGTTCTACTAGTAAGACCAGGCCATGATATAAATAAATGGTACTAATAGTACTGTAATTATAATAGTACAAACAGTTTAATTTACAGGGTTTGTCTGTGAAACAATGAAATGGGCTTTTAAATCCTCTACATCCTTTCTCATTTAAATGTGGAATGAAGAACAAGAATAAGTGACTATGTAATGATGTTAGTACAATAACGAATAGTGATTATAATACAGTGTATCCATCTTTAAATATATATTATAACTTTATTAAAGATTAGTCGCTTATTTAAATGGTGCACAGCACGCTCAACGCTACATTATTGTAATGAAGGTACGGCCAGAACGCTGCATGAGATTACATCACAAACGAGATCACTGCTGAAGTCTTTTTAGCTGTAACATGTTTCCTATAGCATGAGCAATGTGTGTGGTAGGTGTCTTCTACATCATATTCTGATGACAATAGAGAGAGAATTTGGAGTTTCTAAACTGCATGCAAACCAAACCACTGTGGGATTCTCTTGTTGACAAAGTTCCGGATGGCACCGCAGCAAACACAATCATTCAAAGACTCTGTGCCATATGCACGTTCTATCCAATTCCTAAAATTGGCAACCTAATTTAATAATCTGCTTTTTATCTATTCCATAAGGTGCGTCCCTTATGGAATACTTGTTTTAAAAAATTTAACAGGATATTTATTTCACTTTTCTAATTTATTTATGGCTTCTCTCACAGATCAAAATATCCTTGCCACAAACAAAGCTGACTCATCTACCAGTGAATCAGATTTTAATGACTATGTATAAAATGTCAAGTTTAATTACTTGCTTGTGTGAATACTGAACAGCATATACATATATATATATATATATATATATATATATATATATATATATATATATATATATATATATATATATACAGTACTGTGCAAAAGTTTTACGCAGGTGTGAAAAAATGCTGTAAAGTAAGAATGCTTTCAAAAATAGACATGTTAATAGTTTATATTTATCAATTAACAAACTGCAAAGTGAGTGAACAGAAGAAAAATCTACATCAAATCAATATTTGGTGTGACCACCCTTGCCTTCAAAACAGCATCAATTCTTCTAGGTACACTTGCACACAGTTTTTGAAGGAACTCGGCAGGTAGGTTGGCCCAAACATCTTGGAGAACTAACCACAGTTCTTCTGTGGATTTAGGCAGCCTCAGTTGCTTCTCTCTCTTCATGTAATCCCAGACAGACTCGATGATGTTGAGATCAGGGCTCTGTGGGGCCATACCATCACTTCCAGGACTCCTTGTTCTTCTTTACGCTGAAGATAGTTCTTAATGACTTTCGCTGTATGTTTGGGGTCGTTGTCATGCTGCAGAATAAATTTGGGGCCAATCAGATGCCTCCCTGATGGTATTGCATGATGGATAAGTATCTGCCTGTACTTCTCAGCATTGAGGAGACCATTAATTCTGACCAAATCCCCAACTCCATTTGCAGAAATGCAGCCCCAAACTTGCAAGGAACCTCCACCATGCTTCACTGTTGCCTGCAGACACTCATTCGTGTACCGCTCTCCAGCCCCTCGGCGAACAAACTGCCTTCAGCTACAGCCAAATATTTCAAATTTTGACTCATCAGTCCAGAGTACCTGCTGCCATTTTTATATATATATATATATATATAATCAGCCATTTTAATTAAAATTATACATCAGTATTAACTGAACAACATACAGAATATCATGTTTCGCTGCAGATCAAGCTGCGCAACTCCAGCAGTCCCCTTTAAACTTAAAGACCTTTCAAGTCTGCTTTTGTTCATGGTATAAAAACACTGACAGACTTCTCTAGGGAATGAAGAAAAACTGCTTCATTGTCAGATGCTTAGCCTTTCCTACTTACTGAACAATGCTAAAAAATAAGAATGAAACCTTCAACAATCTAAGCTTTAAAATGTATTATTATTATTATTATTATTATTTTTAAATAGCTGTCACTGTCATTTACATAAAACATCAAACTGTGATGAAACAGTTCAGATTTAAAGCTGTAGTTCAGGCTTAAGGAATATAAAGAAACAAGTCAAACAGCAACTTGCAATACTAATGTTTTTCAAACATGTAAATAAGCTGTAAAATAAATAAATATTCCCCTTAGCAAAATGAAAATCAATTTAAAAGCTGTATAAAAATAAATACATAAATAAACTAACATCTATTTTAAAATCTATTCATCTTGGATAAAGGTGACTGCCAAATAAATAAATAATAAGAAGCAATACAGTCTTCCTGTCTACTTATTTTTTAAAGGCTAAAGGCTGCTACAAACCAGACGCGATGTGACAAAATGAATAGATTGATAAGTATCTTTCACATGACAAGCAACGCAAGGGCAACACTGGAGCGACGCAAAATAAATAGAATTGAATCCTATTTTTGTTGATGTGTCGTGCAATAACTAGGGGATTGACCAATGCACGTGGTGGAGCAGGGTGAAGCAGTATCTAAAATGAGGAAAAAATAATACTTGCAGTGGAAAATGTGCATTGCATTAAAAAGGGGGTTTACAACGACTGTGTAAGATTTTAGAATGACATAACAGAAACATTCCAATTTGACTTAGGCTACCTAATTGTGGTCATGTGGGTTTACAGCAGATGTAACGAGAGTGTTCTACTTGTCATCTCTGTTTTGTTTTCTCTGAGGATTGTTACATCTAATTATTTGGTAAATGTTTCCATTAAGATTCCCTCATAGCACAAAAGAGATCTGTTAATGTGCTGTGCTGAAGTTGTGCCAATACACGACTGTGACGACTAATTCAATTGAAGTTTTTTTTTTTTTTTAACCACGTACTATTAATATCTGTTACTCATTCTTACTCAGCAATGCAACCATCAGAATAGTTCCACTGTAGTAACTTCATTCAAGGTAAAACAAAATGCGTCTAGTAAAAGATGTACAAACTCCAAATCAATTTATTAAAAAAAAAAAAGGCTACACTATTTTTAAGTAATTTTGTATTAAAATGCTTTCCAACAACGGGAATCGAAGCAATGATCTTAAGAACCGCAAGCTATGGCCTTATTGATTTGGTTTGCTGCTGATATTTTAATGGTTTTAACAGTCTGGAGGTGTGTATGACTTCACTTGTGTGTTTGTAATTTATATTTTAAAAAATGACATTATAAACAGATTAACTTGTTTTGAGATTAAGAATGAACTTTTGACAATCATGGGGAAGCATGGATGTAGCCCCTTTTGCCTAGCTGGCTGAAAATTAGGTTTGTGTAGATTTTTTTTAATGCCATTGTTGACTCCCAGAAATGACAACGAAATTAAAGCTGTTGCCAGGAGCAAAGCAATAAATATATGAAAACAATGAGGTATATTTTGTCTCTGCATATGAAGTCTTCAGGAAATCCACAATAGCCCTAATGACTGTGAAAAATATTGCTTTAATACTGATAAGTGTCTTGAAACAGTGGGATTTTAAGAACTCATTGGACAGGTTTTTATTTAAAAGCAATACTTCTCACATAAGCGTATATTTACTAAAGAAAGTGTGTGTATGAGATTGGGGGAGTACAGCTTTAAGAAATGGCGGAACAGTGATTAGAAGATATAGAACAGATGGAGAGTGGTCAGTTTTTAACTGTGGCGGGAGTGCTGGAAGTTTAAAAGAAGCTAGGCTGCCACAGTAGGGGGGTGGTTGAGAGAACCATACAGAGAGACCGATAGGGAGAGATCGCATGTGTTTACTTTTGTATGTGTTTTGCCAGTCAGAGGAGCAATGCTCTGGATTAAAAGGACAAGGAGCAGTGAAACAGAAACAGGAGCAGTATACAGAGAAGGCAAGAGCCGACTATCTGCTGTGGTGCAAGGTTGCGGGGTGATATGCAAACTGTGAGCATTATTCAGTGTGAAGTGTGCGGTTGGCTGCCTATTCCAGCAGAAGAGTGTAGCGCTGGAAGTCAGAAATAAACAAACAGTTCAGTGGGATTGTAGCAGAGAGAACACAACAGTTGAAGGTGTGTTTGTTTTGCTTGGTGTGTGAGATCCTTGTAAAGAAAGAATTCCAAAAGCACTCATCGTCGAGTTGAGGATTTTAAACACAGATCTGTTTTAATTCCTGGATACTTGCTACAGATGATCTCCATAGTGTGTTTGAACTGTTTTAATATTATTGAACTTTCTTTTATAAGTGAAAATAGAGAAGATTCGGGTTATTAACAACAATTGGAATTTAAAAGAACAAAAACTGACACAGACAAGAAGTTTGGAATAATGGTTTTAATGAGCTTTACTGAGTCACAGGTCACCGGGTTGTCCAACAGAGGGAGGCAGAGGGTGGAACCTTCCAGAACCACTGACCTGCGATACCAGCGATCTCCAGTAGAGGGAAACAAATAATTGAAAGAAAGATTGGGATTAAAAGAAGACATCATAAAGACTGTGGATTATAAATGTTACAAGGATTGTATATTACACTTACCTAAAGAAGGTTCCGAAGGGGAAATCGAGTGGTGATTTCCCAAACAAACTTTTTGTTTCAAGTCCTTGTTTATCTTTTGTTTTAATTTGTTAGTTGACAAAATAGTGAGTGGAAAATAAAACACCAAGGTTTTGTTTAGCTAATACCCCGGTGAGGGTTTGGTTTTTCTTATTTTCAGTTTTGGTTTCTTTTTTTTTTTTTTTTGTATAATAAAATATCTTGATTTAATTGAACTGCCGTTTCCTGGTCTAATTGGTGCAAGGACTGGTCAGAATACCCAAACATTTGAGCCCACAGTTCACATGACATAAAAATGTACATTTCATATATTCTATTGCAATAATCTCCCTATGATTGATTATTTATTTATTTATTTGTTTGTTTTAGTCTTGCAGTAGATCTCCATTTCTTTAACTCTATATTAACCCGGCTCTTATGTGTTGCAAATTTACTTTTTAAATCTGTTGGTCATGGATTGGGACAGGCTTACAAATCATTTGGAACAGTAGCTAACCACATTCTAGCTTATTCCATTGCATAACACAGACATGTTGGCTGCAACATCTACTGCACAACAGCCCCAAACGGATAGCAATATCTTGACTGCTATGATTCAATTAGGTACCTTGCAGTTAGCAAATTGAATTTGTGAGAGTTGCCAACCAGGTCAGCATTTTGGCCTGTTCATGTAGTGTGGTCTGTTACATTGGCTACGGAGGCTTTGTTACAATGCCACATACATATCAAAAAGGATTTATGTGTACTGTGCATAGATATGGGGTACTGTATCATGCCCGGGTTTCACCAAATATTACTTTTGCAAGATGTAAATGGGAAAAAGAGCTTGTCATGTTTATAATGAAACCTACCTGTAATTCCCTCAATGCAAAGTGTCAGACAAGTGTGCAACCATATACAAAAAGCAATAACTAAGGGGGAGTTTTAGCAATTATTTACAAAAATAGTTTCAGGGGAAAATGTTTTTGGCAAAATCCCCAAAGTGAGCTGACAGCCTGAACTACAGTGCACAAAGATGTGGCTGATGCTAAAGTATTTAAAGAAAAACACAACAGAGCTTATTAATGCAGAATATAAACATTATATTGCAAAGTCAAGCAGTGACAACAGAAATAGAATGGGCTGAAAACAGCTGCCTATAGCTTAAAAATTCTGAGAGGAGCTTTAAAGGTTGTATCAGGGTAATACTGGGGGTCTTCAGCGGCTGCAAAACATATCCCCAGTGGGTGCATTTCACAAACACTGTACTATACCTTTTGCTGTTAAGACACTGCAAAATTGACCTGGACCATTTGAAAAAAAAATGTTATGTAATTGTTTTCCACAATTTGTATTCAATAAAGCTGTGTATTGTTGGTTTCTACTGTTCTTCCTTTACATTCAGTGACGCAGATAGGGTTTTTGTCGACCAAGTTACTATCACAATGTACCATAATAATATAATATGTTGATATATTAAAGTGTACTCTGGTTTAGACAAAGCACTTTGGCATTTTACAAATGTACCCTGCTTTTCAGATTTCGCAAGAAATAGCAATTGCTGTAAACCGTTGACTTCTGCTCATGACATGCTCATTACCGCGCCCAACATGACTGCCTCCAGTCACTAGGGTGCCTCAGGGCGAGTTGTTTAATTATCTCATGAGCATTCAGACATATGTGGCAGCCAATATGGTGAGAAAGGGGAGGGAGAGTAAGGGATCGAAATATTGATATATTGAGATAATTTAACCTGTGATCTGGACATGACAGTTTGAAATGTCAAGATCCTGAGATCATTTATTTTGTGATCTTGAACTTTTGAATTTATTTATTTTTTCCACTGTCCTTAATGAGACGCCGTTATTTACCAATAACCTGTGCTAAAGAATTGCCTTTGTAAGTTTCATCACCATTGAGCAGTTCCTTATGTGTAAAAAAATGTAAGTGTGACATTCAGATAGACAGACAGATAGCATCCATAAACCCCAGATGATGTAATACACTCAATAACTTGTACTAAAGGCAATTCTTAGCAGATGACATTACACTAAACAGTACTAGATATGCAAAACTCAAACTAAGCATGACAGACATGTATGGACACTTCCCTCCCCTATACTAAGGGAATAACAGCAGAACAGAAAAAAGTGTACAACATATTGTTTCTGAAATACATTTGTATTATTTACCTAGTTAGAATCGAAAAAGCAAAAAATATAGTATAAATTAATAACTCTCGGCCAAAAGAAAACAAAAATAGGTCTCATGGATGATATCTAGGGTTAGTAGTCTTAGACCTTAATCACACTTAACAAAACTGTAAGAAAACACTATTAAATACAGTTTTGTTAAGTGAGATTAGCGGGTTGTCAAAGTTTTGATTTGGTTCCTAAACATTTGGTCTTATTTCGAAAACGGAGAACACTACAAGTCGCAGCATGCATCACTTATCTTTGTAGTGAAACGAGGAGTTATAGCACCTAATCTTACCAACAAGGTTTATTAAGTCACTGTAATAAACTACAAATCCCACAGTTCCATTGAAGCTGTACAGTCTGGCAGATTTGGGCTGACAAATTTGGTAACAAGGTGATGTTGAAAATGACTCGCAACACGAAACAAGACTTGAAACCAGGGTACATTTGTGACAGGCCGAGGTACCAAACGATACCAAATTACATTTAATTCAGACAACAAATTAATTTAGTGTAATTATCTTATTCATGGAAGACTGCTTTATTTTTGTATGAAAACAATAATGATAATTTACTGTAATTGTATTGTTTTTCAGAATATTGTAATTTTACAATACAATTAAATCTATTTTAATGCACAAAAGAACACAAGTAAATTGAACACAAATAATGGTTTCCAAAAGTAAGAACAATAAATTCATATAAATTGTTATTTAACACATTATTATTATAGTAACACATTTATCAAACATAACATACTAATAATAACATTTTACAGTCAAACAAAATTGTACGTCCTGTCTTTTTACTCACAATAGACTAGATTCTCAAAGCTATTTACTGTTATTCGATAATGGAGTCTGCAAGTAGTCTAACTTAAATGGTAAGTTATTTTTCATTCGTTGTTTTTAACTTTTGAAGTAAATAGCTTAAGAAACTAGCCCAATGTCTAAAAACAGGGAATACTTGTTTTGTTTTAGGGTTTTTGATACAAAACACAAGAGACCAGAATTATTTAGTTCACTGCTGCTGGGTTTTGTGCTGAAGTGAACAATGTGAAATGCAAAGTATATAGAAAAAAAACAAATGTGGCCAGCATATGAATACCATGTTTAACAACCACAAACTATAACTAAACTAAAACTATCAATCTTAAAAATACATTACAAACCTGGGCTGTCAAAATCAAACCTTTCCGTTTGGGCTGATTTGTATCTAAGAAACATTGTAAAATGCCTGTTGATGGTGGTTATTTGTTTTGGTAGCTCACTGCTTTATATGGATTTTAATGAGATGGGCTGAGCAATAAGATCACGATGCATTAGAAGGGACGCTTTAGAGATTTTCCACTAGCTTTGCAAATTCAAAAGGACTTTCAGTGAGTGGTGATGGTGAGCTGGTCTTATTATAGAGCTGGTCGATTCATTAATTTTTTCCTTTTTTCCTTGCAATGCTTTATGTGTGCAAATCTGAGCATGCAATGACATACCACTGCTGTGCTTTAACAGCATGTCCACATCTATGCATTAACTCCTACTGTGATAGAATGGTGGCATTACATTGATTACAAAGAATGGACCGTCAGGAAAAGTCAGACAGCAAAAATATATATTGCTCTTGTGTGCAATGTCCATGTTTTGTGATTTTAATCAGGGGGCTCATTGCATGCAAAACCCTTTTTTTCTTTTCTTCCAGGTCTGCATAGCAGTAGTACTGTGGAAGGAGCAATACATAAACCAATTGGGGTGGGTCAGTAGTATACGCTATAGCAGATGTCACCATGTTAACTTTTAACCAATGAGAATGCAGCATTTGGTTTTAACTGGTGCCCTTAGCCAATCAGGATGGACCGGAAGTCCCACCTCCCAGTTCCTGTCATGTGTTTGGTTTTTAAGTGATTTCAGAAGTCCCACCCTCCCGTCCTGTCACGTGTTTGTAGTTTTAATGCAAATATGGAAATCCCACCTCCCATCCTGTCATGTGTATGTAGTTTTTAAGGCACTTATGGAAATCATTATTATTATTATTATTATTTATTTCTTAGCAGACGCCCTTATCCAGGGCGACTTACAGTCGTAAACAAAAATACATTTCAAAGAAAATCATGTTCCATGATTTTAGTTTATCACATTAAAATGGGGAATTAAACAAAGGTTTTGGGTATTTTTTTTAGTTTGTTTTATATTCTTTATTTCAGAAAAATAAAATGATCAATGAAATGAGTAAACAGGAGTATACATTGTTTTGTTATATGTGTTATTTCAGAAAATAAAATAAGCTTTTTACAAAAATAAAATAAGTTTGAAAACAGGGGTAACAGGAGAGCATAATCTGCAAACACGTGTGGTTTCTGCCTATTCCCCTGGCTGGAATTCGTGTTGCTGTTTGAATCAGCGTTGAAATAGGTAAGTGGATTGTAGTTTATTTGTTATAATCATTGCTTGCTTAGGTAAGCAGCCTGCACTTAAATTAAAAATTTTAAAAAATGAATTAAGTTATCCAAACTGTGTTGGGGCATGTTGAATTGTTAGGTTGCTGCAAACTTAGTGTTAAGTATACGGCTCCAGGCCGACAGGATAGTATAAATTGGCAATCAGTGTCTTAGAACGCCAGCCGTTCTAAGAGCCAGCCAGTCTAAGGGCCACAAGTCCAAGGGCAGTCTGAGCTGTGGCAGTCTAAGGGCCACAAGTCCAAGGGCAGTCTGAGCTGTGGCAGTCCGAGCAAGGACAGCTGGAGCAAGGAACTTTTCCAAATCCTTCCCAATGGCTACTAGAGGCCTCATTCCTATCGACACCTAATGTCTGGGTCCCCTAGACAAAGCGGGCTCACTCGTTCTCCACTCCCAGAATGAGCACTGGTAAGTACCTGCTGCACATACCCTTATTAACTCCTCCCCCTACGCTGCCTGATACAAACTTGAAAATCTCCTTTTTCAATTGTCGCTCTCTGACTAACAAATCTCTGCTTCTTAGCGAACTTATAAACAATATCAATCTTGATCTTCTCTGTCTAGCTGAAACCTGGCATTCTGTAAACGACATGCACTTACTGCATCAAACCACCCCAAAGGGCTATTCCCTCTTTGACAAACCTTGCCTCACTGGCCGAGGCGGGGGCACTGCTGTTATTGCAAATTCTGCGCTCGCTTCCTCAGTTCTTTCTTTGCCTGCCTTTTCTTCATTTGAGCATCTAGCCATCAAGTTCCCCTCTCCCATGTCCCTTACCCTTGCTGTTATCTACCATCCACCTATCTACCCACTCTGCTTTTATTGCTGAGTTTTCAGAATTCCTCTCCCTAGGTGACTTCAACATTCATGTTGACTTGCCTTCCTCCCTTGGACTTTTTCAATCTGTCAACGTCCCCACTCACACCCGAGGACACACCCTGAATCTGCTTATCACCAAGGGCCTTGATGTCTCCAATTTCTCCGTCTCAGATATCTCTGTCTCTGACCATTTCTTAATTACTGCTAATGTTAATCTCCCTACTGCTTCCACCGCTACTGATACTGTTGTCTCCTTCTGCCCCAAGAATCTGCTGAATCCTCTAAAACTCCTCTAACTGGTACTCTCCCGTCCTCAGCTGATGATGCGGTGACCCTCTACAACGCCACCCTTACTCATATCATTGACATTGTTGCCCCACTTACAACCAGAACTGCCAAGAAAGATTGAAACTGCCCATGGTACACCCTCGAACTTCGACTGCTTAAATCTGTCTGCCGCAAGCTCGAGTGGAGGTTCGAGTGGAGGTCATCTTGACTAACGGTTCACAGAGAGATCTGTATCGACCATCTTGGGAGCTACAGGCTTGCGCTTGCGCCAGGGTGAAATACTTATCTGAAATCAAAACTATGGGACATGGTAAACCCAATGTTCTCTTTAAGATTATTGACCAACTCCTACATCCAGCCACCAACAGATCCAACAAAGTCCATCTTCCTCTCTTATCTGTCATGATTTCTCCTCTTTCTTTCGCCCACCACAAACCCAGTTTACTACTTGACCACCTTGACACGCCTCCGGTTGCCCCTCCTGCCCTCTTCTCCTTCTCTCCTCTCTCCATTGCTGATGTTTCCGGCTTACTATTGAAATCATCTACTGCCATATGCCCCCGGGACCCCTGGCCGAATAACCTTGTCCGTCTCTGTTTTTCTGATTTTGCTCCCTCCATTATGCACACTCTCAACCTGTGCCTGCTCTGGCTCGGTTCCTGCTGCCCTTAAGCTTGCCCGAGTTACGCCAGTACTCAAAAAACCCTCCCTTGACCCGGCTGACTTATCTAATTTCCGTCCCATCTCCAATCTCCCCTTTCTCATAAAAACTCTCGAAAGGGCTGTAGCCAGTCAGCTGATGAAACATCTCACGGATAACAATCTGCTTGAATCTCTACAGTCTATTTTCTGGCCGCATCACAGTACAGAAACTGCTCCGCTCCGGATTGTGAATGATCTCCTGCTCAATGCTGATGCTGCTGCTCCCTCTGTGCTTGTCCTCCTTGACCTAACAGCTGCTTTTGACACCATAGATCATGGCATTCTTCTTGACCGCCTTCAGAAGTATGCTGGATGCCCTGTCTCTCCTGGATGTCCTCTTACTTATCCAGACGCATGCTGTCTGTTTTCTATGCTGGACGCAGCGGTTTTGCAAATCCAGTCACATGTGGTGTCCCCCAAGGATCTGTTCTTGGGCCCCTTCGCCAACACAGTCTCATGTTTCACTCCTATGCGGACAACACCCAGCTCTACTTAAAACTCGACCCTGGTAGCCCCTCTGCCATGGTCCGGCTCTCGGCTTGCATTCAAGACATCAAGGCCTGGATGTCTGCCCATTTTCTTCAGCTGAACACTAGCAAATGTGAACTCCTTCTAGTAGCATCTAAAACTCAACTTAAGAATCTAAATGTAGCTGCCCTGAACCTCGGAAACTGTCTGCTGCTGCCTTCCCCCACAGTACGAAGCCTTGGTGTACTTCTTGACAGCAACCTCTCCTTTGATGCCCACATCTCCTCCGTGGAAAAATCTTCCTTCTACTATCTTCGAAACATCTCCAAAGTCTCTCCCTACCTTTCCCTCCCAGATGCGGAGATACTTTGTCATGCATTTGTCTCCTCTCGATTCAACTACTACAACTCTCTATATGATGGTCTCCAGGCACGCACCATAAACTGATTGCAGCTAGTTCAGAATGCCGCTGCCACTGGGGATACTGGCACACTGGGGATACTGCCAGCCACACTCGCAATTCTCTCTCAGTTTGTTCAGATACAGACAAGCGCTGACACTGAAAAGGTTTGTAGCGTTTTATTTGAAAACTGTTTTTTTTCTTCAGTTTAAGTAAATACATTGTAACAAGTCTAACATAGTGGCAGCCGATAGTCAAAGTTTGTATTCTTTTTTTTATTGGACATTTTAATGTTTTAAACTCAAGACACTTGGTACGGACATTTCAGAAGCTGACCGTGCTGTTTTACATGTGCTTGTACATCCAGGTGTGTAAAATAAATAATGCAATAAGGTTTTTAAAATGTTAACAATGTATACAGGGTCTCACATTATTAATATTTTGTTTTGTTTGTTTATTTATTTATTTATTTATTTATTTATTTATGTGTTGGGAAGTATATACATTTCTTAAACAGGTTGGTCCTTATTTTAAACATTTTGTCTTTTTTTTAACATACACGCTTCTCTAGTTTAAAGCCATCCTGTGTCACTTCCTTCTGTATCGGGGCAATATAGCTCTGGACATGCAGCCTCTACATGTGTTAACAATTCACATTTCTCCACTTTTAAACTGTTTTTCATTTTTAAGTACATGCATTGTAACCATGTTAACATTTTACTGCTCATTTTATTTTCAAAACTTATTTTATTTTTCAACTCTATACATTTTAACAAACTGTTTTAACATTTCCAAGCTTATTTTATTTTTTAACAATATCTATTTGTATCAATAAAAGCTGCATCTACCATGTGGACATATGTCCATAGGACCTTAAGTCTTTTCTTAAAAAATACATTTTTCAATAACCTTGTTTTTAACATTTTAATGCTTTAACACTTTCAAGCTTATTTTATGTATTTATTTTTTCAACACTTTGTACCTTTTTATTTTTCCCAGTTTTACTGCTCATTTTATTTATTTATTATTTTATTTTCTGAAATAACACATATAACAAAACAATGTATACCCTTTTTACCCATTTCATTGATTATTTTATTTTTCTGAAATAAATAATATAACACAAACTAAAAAATAATACCTAAAACCTTAGATAGGGCACTAAACATTATGGTGCACCATAATTGCAATTAGTGTGCACGTTCATGATTTCCATATTTACTACTGCAATTGTATTCATTATTGTGCGAAATAGTGGGCATATTATGGCACACACTGATTTTATTGTGTCACACTATGGCAATCAGAATGAATATGTGATATGTATTGTAATGCATGATAATGTATTTAAATGAGGCACTCCGCTCTGAATAATGAGATGAGCTTTATTCACACCGTATTTACTTAAGGGCGATAATCGTAGTGTGCAGCTTAAAGTGAGTGATAATTAGTTTGTTTGGAAACCAGGCTTTAACCACTGATAGGCACACTATTTAAACCTATTTTTCTGGCTTGAAATCTCTCTGGCATCATGGAGGCATTACTTGCATTAAAGTTTTCATACAGAGCCGTGAAAATTAACTGTAAATAACAGGTTATATTAAGTGTGAATAAACATTAATTAATGTTATAATTTCTTAAATAAAACACTGGACCAAACAAGGTATTATAATTTAAAACAATCTCCTCCACTATAATTGTGTTCAGTTTTCGTTTGCGTTGCCTCTGCCTGTCCCCGGCGGAAGGCTGTGTCTGTTGATCGCTCATTTTTGGTCAATGTAAGCCACCTCCACCTTTCACAATAAGCCACTGACCAAAGGATAAGACTGGACTGCTGGCGCTTTTTATATCACGGTGGTCACAGGTAAGTCTCGGACATTATTGTGCACATTAAATTATCGCTCACAATACATGTAGTGTGCACGCTATGGTATGTAAATTAGCCAAATAGTGTGCACATAAATGAATGCGTTCTCTGTTAGTAAATGGGACAGTAAATTTAGATTTATGGTGCACGTTAGGCTCACTTCTTAATGTGTACTAGGGTGTGTGAACTATACACCAGCTGCAGAGTCACTTACAACTACGTCTCACCCGAAAGACGGAGCACAAGGAGGTTAAGTGCTTGCTCAGGGTCACACAATGAGTCAGTGGCTGAGGTGGGATTTGAACCGGGGGCCTCCTGGTTACAAGCCCTTTTCTTTAACCACTGAACCACACAGCCTCCCCATTACAGATACACACAGCCTCCCCATTACAGATACATTTAGTGCCCTTTCGTAAATGAGGTCCAGTATATAGAAATACGACAATAATATTAAAATACAGTGGGATAGATTCTCATTTTTTAATCTAAATCATTTGCTAGGCTACAATTTTTCATGAAAGAAAAACAATCCCAATAAATATTCTCGTATTCTTTTTATATTTTCTTTGTGTTTTTTTCTTTTCTGAATACGCTCAAATTTTGAGAATCCAGCCAGTGTTTCAAGCATTCAGTTCAATAATGTTTGGGGGTATACATGAATAAGACCATAACAGTTATTTTATATTTTGTTTTTATTAACTAATTACCTTATATACATCAAGCCACAGCTCTGCGCATGCACAACATGTTTTACAGACTTCCACCCCACCTAAACAATCCCCCTCAAACCGAGTATGGCCTCACCCAGATTTACACATTCATTACACCACCCCTAACCAGCCCACTTCAGGTGTTTAAACAGGTGCCCCCCACAGTTCAGCTGCCGTTAACCCCCCACTACAATACAAAGATAGCAGATAGCAAGATAGAAAGGAAAAAGGGCCATTGACATTAAAGATGCAGTACCACTGTACAAACAACAAAATCGCATTGAAATATTCACTGTCACTTCAGTAAAGTTAATACAAAATGCTAAAAATATAATACAGTACCAAAATTGGTTAAATACCATTTTCTCTAAAGAATGCCATGTGACTTTTTGCTACTGATATTTTATCATCCTTAATTAGATCTTATTTTGGCAGTGTGCCATTTGCTTTTTCTGCATTATTGTTCTAGAATTCCCCTTTTCCAGAGACAGTAAATGCTGCTTTTAAGATTGTAAAACTGTGTTACATATTTAAATTTTCAATGCACTTTACTGTTCTTTCCAAGTAAATATATTATATTGTCTTATTACATTGAACGTTTTTCTTGATGTCTCTGGAAAATGTGATGAATGTAACTTTGGTTAGATAAATTTAACAAAGTATAATTCAGCTGACTGGATAACTAGCATGTAAGGATTTTAAGCTCAGATCCCCTGGAAGTGTCTGACAATGGCTTGGCTAACCTGCTGTTTATGCTCCGAATGAGAATGTGACATGGCACACACTCACAGTACTTAAGCTAATGGAAGGGCACAACCAAAATACGGTACAGCTAAAACGGTACAGTAAACCTCTTACTCACGATTGCAAGCTGTTTTTAAAATCTTTCTGACTCTTCTTAAAATCCCTTCTACTGCTTCGGTAAAACGACTTAAATTCTAGGATAACAACTGCCAAGTATATGGCTTGGCTGTGTATGTTTTATTTATTTATTTATTTATTTATTTTTTTGTATAGTAAGCAAGCGAAAATGAAAAGCTTTATAGTTGTTGATAGCAAAAAAAAAACTTTTTTTTTTTTCAAAACAAAATTTAAGTATTGTACTTCAGTGGGACTTGTGTTTGCTGTTGCACATCAATATTGATGCACACCAATACTGAAATGAGAGACACACTGGTAATCTATTACTCAAGTACTGTACACTTTGAGTATTTGAGTACCGGTACTATATTCTTGTCCAATAACAGTTTTTGCCTGATTATTTTTATGTCTGGATGCAAATTGAAACATATTGAAAGCTGCTTTGTATTAAGATACCCACTGAAGTTGCTGGGTGTGTCACAGCATTATATTGTGAGACTCTTTATTAAACAAGAGCATTACCAGCAGGAGTTATAACTACTCAGTTTCAGCACCAGGAACAATTAATAACACTGTGCAAAAATATTCTGCAATCAGGCAACTAGGAAAACAAAGAAAGCGTTTACCTCAATTAAAAACAGCTTTCTGTCACAGATGCTCGAAAAGAAGACAAAACTGAAATGAAAAAAGTATGATAATCCCCATATCTGATATAATCTGGTATAATTAAAAAATAATGTAACAGGGGGTTGCATATGGATTTGATGGGCCTTTACTGAAACAATGTAGCTAAACCACTTTAGACTCTGAACAAATGAGCTGTGCTGTCAAGCTGTTTTAACGTGATATAATTTTCCAAAAAGAATTGCAGTCTTTAATTATTTATATTGCGTCAGGAGAATGAGGATTGCTGGGGCAGATTGATGTTTGCAAAAAATAAAAAATAAAAAAAATACAGAGATACTAGGGTGACCAATGCGTCCCTAATTGGACGGGACAGTCCCGAAATGTAAAGATAAAGTCCCGGTCCCGGGCTTAATGTCTCCGGGACGGCATTTGTCCCGAATTCATAGATGTCATGAATGACCAAGTTGTTAGGATGGTGGGGGTGGAGCAAGTGTTATTATTATTGTGTGCACTAAATATTTTTTTAATATATTCACGGTTATTATTAATGTGTTTAATTTTTATTATTATGATGTGTTTGATTTTTATTGTTATAATTTTTGTGTGTGAAGTTTCTTTTTTTTATCACTGCGTGGTTTGTTTTTGTTGTATTCACTAATTGTTAATTAGTATGCTTGAACACCACACCTGAGACCAGTTTGGGATCCCTGACTCCCGACTCCCACAGTAATCATCTCCGGTGTTTTCACCTGCCCTAATCTATCCCTCACAGACAATAAAAAGAGTGCTTCGACTCACAAACGGAAGGAAGAAAAATGAATGAACCATGACAAGGGAAGAGGAATAAAGGCCCGCAAGATCGACCCGATATCGATGGATTAAGTAGGGAAGCAGGTGGATAAGAGTGTGGGAATAGAGCTGTAGAAAGGAAAGAACAACGTTTCGTGGATGAAAGAGTACGAAGATTGAGAGAGACGCGACTCCGGCAGCACACAGGGAAGTACAATACTAAAAACAAAAAAAGCTGTATTGGTGCTCATGTTTGGCTGCTTAAAGACACTGACGGATGTTATTTTTGAGATTTTAATCCTGTGACTGTTATACCCCCTCCCGAGATATACCGGGTGGAATTGCTTGGAATGAGCCGAGACTTTTCTTTCTTTCTTTTTTTTTTGATAGATCAATTGAGTGAAGTTTGACTATGCAGTAAATCTGTGTAGGGACTAAAATCTGTGTTTATACGCGTTGTGCTGAAGTCTGATTTTCCTGGGGCTAGAGTGTGTGCCGGGATCAGCGTTGCTGCCAGCTGGAACTGTTATTGCTGCACGGGAGAATCTGTGAGCGTTCCTGGAGGCTAGAGGGAGCTGTGCTGGACATGGGCTATTCTTTCTAGAGCCCTCTGTAGGCACGGGTGTAACGAGTTGGATCTTTTCTCAGCTATCAACAGAACCGGGACAGAAATTCGTGAGATTGAGATTGATTTGTTTTCTTTTTTTGTTGTTTTGTTTTCTCTTGCATACCCAGATTTCTAGCTGGTCGCGTTGGACAAGTAGTTGCACTACGATTTAGTGGATTTTATTCAATTGTTCTGCCAAATATTGATCTTATCTTTTTAGTTGCTATACCCTCGTTATTGAATGATGTGTTTTAAAATGTGTACTAAGTATGCTATCCCGTGTTAACCAGATGAGCAAGAATAAGGAATAATACTGGATTGTAACTGAAGTTTTTATATTTTAAAGAATTTTTTTTCTGTACTAAATAAAGCTTATTTTTAATTGTGTGTTGTGTGGTCCTGGGATTAAAAAAAAAGAACCTGCAAAGAAGGATTTGGATAAAAGTTTATTAAATATTAGATTTAATCACGAAAGTATATTCATATTTCGGGACCTGGTGCCTGTATATTTCACCAGGTGGCGTAGTTTGGCTACCTTTAGTAATTAAAGTAATTACTTATCTTTGACTTAATTGTCCTTCGTGACATAGACACAGTGCAATCTTACAGTTTAGCGCCACAGTCAAATCATAGTATATCTGTTTATAGCACATCATAGCACCGCCCCTGCCTCATTATTTTGCAATGCCTTACACTCGCTGGCTCGCCAGTTAAAACAATAAAAAAATGATGTGTATATATCCAGGCGTGCCCCCAGAAATCTTTCACATGGTACACACAACTGAACCACACCGACATCCCATCTCATGCTGATGAAGTGTTTCAGTCAAAGTGCTGCATTTATGTTCTTTCCTGAGTTCCCTTTTTAAAAATGAATAAACACAGCACGCTGCCATCGAGACAGAACAGCAACTGCAGTGACAGCCAAATAGTGCACAGACTTAAAGGAAAAAATAGCTCACAGTTATTTTATGCTGGTTCCATTTCTAATCGTTTTACTCTCACAATCACTACGACTAATCATTACACTGCCCCCCCCCCCCCCCCGGAAACAGTAAAAAAAAAAAGTTATAAAAAAAGGTGTAAATATATCCCAGCATATAAAATGGCAGGTGTCCTGTTTTTGCATTTTGAAAAGATGGTCGCCCTAAGAGATACTAGTTTTTCCCCAATAAGCCACTATAAAGATTACACAGTTTCAAGACAAAATGACATCTAGCCAAAAACGTTTGTAATTGAATTTATTAAGTTACTATTTTGTGTTGTAAAGACCACAGTTTACATAGCATTAACTCACACACGCAGTCCAGATTCTCTCTCCATTGTCATGAGAATATGATGTAACACGCACATGCTATAGAGAAAGAGCACAACTTCAGAGTTAGGCTGCATCAAGACACACATGTGGACTTTCCTGGTCTATGCTGCAATGCCTAGGGAGAACATGTCTCAGTTAAGATCACTGTAGTGTAAAAGCTTCACCCCAATTTTCACAGTTCTGTCGGTTTGTGTAGAAAATTGGGTTAATTCAAATAAGGAGAATTTCTGTCTGTGGAAGGGTGGTGGGCAATTCACTGACACACATGGGAGACAGAAGTTTTATTTGAAAACACTGCACTGGTGCCCGGTTTTATTATTTTGGATATTTTTCTTTTAGCCTGCTGAGGGCGCTGTTGTCCGTGGCCTGAGTACCAACAACGGTACACAGGACCACAGGAATACTAATACTGGTAAACAGTAGACACACTCGTGCACTCACAGGTGCTCAAAATAATAATGAAAACAAAAGGCGAAATGAAAAGGGAAAATAAAGCACAGTAATAAAACTACAAAACAAAGGTGCTGCTTACGGAGTGCCCCCACTGCTGCTAAGCCAGTCAGTTCGAGATCGCCGTCCTACGCTGTTATGCACTTTACACTGGGGTGGCCAAGGTTCCCCTATCACTACACACGTCCCCTCGGGTATGTAACAATATATTTTAATAAATGGTTTATTTATTGCTGGCTGTCTTCCTCAGCCGTGCTTGCCTGTTTTGGTCGCCCACTCCAACCACTGGCGTTCTTGCCTGGTCTATGTTTACACTGACCTTCTTAGCCAGCGTCTCTGTGTATTCCCAATCACGGCCACCCGAATGCATAACCAAGCGCAGTACTTATGGGCCGAGCAATCCCCCAAGGCCCTCCTCTCAGCCACTCAGAGAGAGGGAAAGTCAACACACCCTCTTTCCCACCTCTCTGTGTCACTGCCATGACTGACAGGCGGAGCTACAAGCCTGCTGCCCCCTTCCTGCAGTACCACGCATGCGCCAGATAGTCAGCACAGATCAACACCCCCCCCTGCCACCCCCGTTACACTGTCCCTAAAAGAAAACTACATGTAAACCCAACTCCCTCAAAAAGGTACTACCAAAATAGCATGGCAAAAAGATGAGGATTATTTTTATATTTGCATATAAAGTAAGCTATTGTTTACTCATGAGATTTAAAACAAGATATATTGTGCTATCAATAAACTGGTTGTAATGTTTAATTATACATTTTGTATTATTATTTTAGGCAACATATTTCTGTTCTCTATGTCTTGCTTATAAAAAGATACTGATAAGGCGCTCCGTGTGGAGTGCAGGATGCGCCCTATAGCCTGGAGATCGCAGGTTTGAATCCAGGCTATGTCACTGCCAACCGTGACCGGGGGTTCCCAGGAGGCGGCACACAATTGGCCGAAAGCGTCCGGGTAGGGAGGGCTTAGATTGGCAGGGGAATCCACGGTACACCGCGCACCAGCGACCCCTGTGGCCGATAGGTCCACTGCAGAACCGCAGGCACCCTATCAGATCTGTGTTGTCTTCCAGCACTATAGGTCTGGTGGCCTTGCTGTGGATCCGCAGTGTGAAAAATGATGGATTGGCAGGAGCACGTTTCGGAGGACATGTGTTCCAGCCTCCATTTCCCGAGTTGCCAGGGGGTTGCAGCGGTGAACCAGGATACAAATAACAATTGGGCATTCCAAATTGGGGAGAAAACCGGGGTAAAAAAAAAAAAAGATACTCATACAGATTATTACTATTACTGATTCCAAGACTGTGCCTAAACTGCATTATCTGATGAAACAAGGTATGTTATAGAATGTCGAATGAAGTTACTCAGGCATACAGCCAACTAAGCTTTTCTGTAAGATTACCGGATGAGGTAATCTGCCTTAATGCATTTGGCTGTGTAAACATCTGTTATATCTTTTGTTACACTGGTGCCAATTAGATAAATGTACACATTTCACTTAAACCAGTGAAAAGAAAAACAATCAAGACTCAGCCAAAGCATGTTCTGGGCTTGTACATTTGTTCAGATTTAATAACATGGCAAGTCACAACAATTGAAGCTAGAGTAGCTGGTGCTGCATTAGTAATCCTCATGTTTTCTGATGTGGTGGAGTACTGCATTATGTGCTTAGGGGTTGATTAAGATCCCTGGTTAGGTGGGTGAGCATTGTCAGAGTCTGCAGGTTGCTACCATGTTCAACTGCTTAGAATTCAACAGCAACTTGTTATGGCACTAAAGTGATACTGAAACAGTAACTTAATGTAGCCCATCTGCTAAATGGTTAATCTATGCAGCTGATGACTGCAGTGAACTCAGCATATGTTTATAGCTTAGCTATTTTGTAAACAGACTGTCATATATTTGAGATATTTCCAAACCGTGTAGTGAATGAAAATTTTTCTACTAAAATCAAATACTCTGCATTGCATTTCATTTTTAATTCACTATTTTTTTTTTCCTCAGCTGTTATTTTAGTAGCATGTTGCTCTGCCTATCGAGGTCTGGGTAGGTGTACACTTTACAATTAGAGTCTTTAGTATATTTACTGTTTTTCATTATGGTCACATCGTAAATTGCCTTGCCTGCAGACACTTCGTTTACATAGGGGAACGGCTTAACTAGGTTAATACAGAAGTAAACCTGCCACAGACCTTCAATAGCACCTCTGTTAATGCTGACTGAGCAGTGTCTGAGTGTGTTACCTGGGATTGAATACAGCGCATGACGTCAAGTCACAGATCAGGTGGTTTTACTTCACGTAAGGCTTCGTAAATCGAACCCTTAATGTTTTGCAGTGCCTAAGACAAAAACTGCCTTACGTTCCACAAGCATCTTGTGTACTGTACTGTTTATATTTAAATGGTAGCTAATAATACGCACAAAAGAAGTGTACAGCACATCCTGTGATAGTTTTGCACATTAAAACACACAGCTGTCTAAGTAATGGGACAGGGTGTTCCAGGTCCCATCAGAGCATAATGTATTTATGGAATTACTACTGTAACAAACAGAAGAAACATGTCTTCCCATGTGGTTAGTACCTTATGTAAATGCTAAATATCTATTGAAATTGTGTTTTTTTTATTAGGTACATGTATTAAATGTCTTTATTTATGCACTTTTCCAAGGTGAGAAAATGCTTCAACTATAGCATTTAGATTAAATAGGACTTTTTATAGATCGTTATGCTTATTGATGAGGTAAGGTCTACCTAATACTACATAATGTACTTAAAGTAGAATGTGTAATTAGTGAAGTATCTGCATAATGCCTTTGAAGACATCTGATTTATTAATGATGGATCATTAGAAATACCAATAGGGGCAAGAGGCAAGGGAAGAGTTTTAATCATGAAATTAAGGAAAGCTGCAGAAAAGATTAGCCACCTCATTTCAGCTCGTGATTATACTAGATTTTGATCTCCCTTTGCAAATTGCTTGAACTTTACCTGAATTATAGCAATTTAACAGACATGACTGCTATATTCTGAAAACTGCAAATTCAATTTAAAGCCCAGCCATTTGGATGTATATATTTGTTAAATTTAAGTCAGTGACAATAAATACAATTTCTTTTAGAAATAAATACCCCCATTTCTTACTGTCACGAATTTAGCCAAGCTTCTATGCGGAAAGCAGCAGCATGTGGACAATGGTAGTAGAAAGGGGGTGCTTTATTATTTTCATGGTATCATTTTTACTTAATGAAACCTGCCTCTCATTTCCATATCATCTTGCTACTTCCAAAGTTTCCATTCTTTTATTTAAAAAAAAAAAATAAAATAAAATAAAAAAACCTCTCATTTATTGACTTTTAGAAATTGCATCCAAAATTTCTCAATTAACTTAAAGAGGCCCAATATGTTTTCTAATAGTGTATCTAAAGCGTGAAGCTACTGCACTAACAAGTAACTACAATGTGATAGGTGTTACAGAAACTTGGTTGTCTGAAAGTGATGGAGACGAATACAATATTAGTGGGTACACACTGTATAGGAAAGACAGGCAGGAAAGAAGAGGCGGAGGGGGAGCGCTATACATAAGAAATAGTCTTGAAGCCCAGGTGTTAAATCTGGACAAAGAAAACAACGGCAAATCAATATGGGTCAGAATAATGGACACAAATTCAAAGGGCATAATAATATAAGCATGCTATAGACAGCCAAATTCAGATGCCGAGGAAAATAATCTGTTATACAATGGCATTAGAAATGTGTGTAGAAAAGGAGAAGCCATACTAATGGGGAATTTCAACTTCCCCCATATAAAATGGGAAAACCCGGTGGGGAGCACGATGGACGAAATTGAAATGGTGGAAATGACAAATGGCTGCTTCCTAACGCAATTTGTCAAGGCACCGACATAGGGAGGCATGCCTTGATTTAGTCTTTTCAAATAACGAAGACAGAATAACTAAAACAGAGGTCAGAGAGCCATTGGCAAACTCAGACCACAACATGGTCTCATTTGAAGTGTTTTTTAAAACCCCAAAAGTAATGACTAAAGCTAAGGTTTACAATTTTAGAAAAGCAATCTATGAAGGTATGAAACAGAGACTAACAGAAGTAGATTGGAGTAAAATAGAGAAAACATCCAGAGAAAAGGGATGGCTGTTTTTTAAAAATGTAGTACTAGAGGCACAAGACAATTACATCCCAAAAGTAGACAAATCTAAATCTAAAACAAAATGGCCAAAATGGTTTAATAGATCAATTAAAAAAAAATATTCAGCGAAAAATGGCACTTTACAGAGCGTTTAAAAGGGACCAAAAACAAAGTACACAGAACTGCAAACACAAGTCAAAAGGAAGTTAGAAGTTAGAAAGGCCAAGAGAGAGATATAAATCAACATTGCTAAGGGGGCTAAAACCAATTCCAAAATGTTTTTCCAATATTATAACAGCAAGAGAACATTCAAAGAGGAGATTAAATGTCTAAGAGACACAAATGGCAAAATCATAGACGAAGAAAAGAAAATAGCAAATATATTAAATTATTACTTTTCACAGGTTTTTACAAAGGAGGACACGGACAACATGCCCCACATGTTGACCTGTTCCTATCCAGTTTTAAATAACTTTAGCATAACAGAGGCAGAAGTGTTAAAGGGACTAGGAGCTCTTAAAATAAACAAATCCCCTGGGCCGGATGAGATCCTCCAAATAGTACTCAAAGAAATCAAAGTTGTTATTTACCAACAGCTAATCAAGATCATGCAAAAGTCTCTTGGCACAGGGGTTGTACTGACAGACTGTAAAATTGCAAACGTAATACCGATCCACAAAAAGGGAGACAAAACCGAACCAGGTAACTACAGACCAATAAGCCTGACTTCTATTATATGTAAACTTATGGAAACTATAATAAGATCCAAAATGGAAAATTACCTATATGGTAACAATATCCTGGGAGACAGTCAGCATGGTTTAGGAAATGGAGATCGTGTCTAACTAACCTGCTTGATTTTTTTGAGGATGCAACATCGACAATGGTTAATTGCAAAGCATACAACATGGTTTATTTAGATTTTCAGAAAGCTTTTGACAAGTCCCGCATAAAAAATTAATTCTCAAACTGAACACAGTAGGGATTCAAGGAAATGCATGCACATGGATTAGGGAGTGGTTAACATGTAGAAAACAGAAAGTACTGATTAGAGGAGAAACCTCAAAATGGAGCGAGGTAACCAGTGGTGTACCACAGGGATCAGTATTAGGTCCTCTGCTATTCCTAATCTACATTAATGATTTAGATTCTGGTATAGTAAGCAAACTTGTTAAATTTGCAGACGACACAAAAATAGGAGGAGTGGCAAACACTGTTGCAGCAGCAAAGGTCATTCAAAATGATCTAGACAGCATTCAGAACTGGGCAGACACATGACATTTAATGGCAAATGACATTTAATAGAGAAAAGTGTAACGAGTACTGCACGCAGGCAATAAAAATGTGCATAATAAATATCACATGGGAGATACTGAAATTCAAGAAGGAATCTATGAAAAAGACCTAGGAGTTTATGTTGACTCAGAAATGTCTTCATCTAGACAATGTGGGGAAGCTATAAAAAGGCCAACAAGATGCTCAGATATATTGTGAGAAGTGTTGAATTTAAATCAAGGGAAGTAATATTAAAACTTTACAATGCATTAGTAAGACCTCACCTAGAATATTGTGCTCAGTTCTGGTCACCTTGTTACAAAAAGGATATTGCTGCTCTAGAAAGAGTGCAATGAAGAGCGACCAGAATCATCCCGGGTTTAAAAGGCATGTCGGTTCCCGAGTAGCACAATCCAGTAAAGGCGCTCCACATGGAGTGCAGGATGCGCTCTATAGTCTGGACGTCGCGAGTTCGAGTCCAGGCTATTCCTTTGCCGACCGAGGATGGGAGCTTCCAGGGGAGGTGCTCAATTGGCCGGCCGCCCGGGGAAGGGGGCTAGGTCGGCCAGGGTGTCCTGGACTCACCGCGCACCAGCGACCCCTGTAGTCTGGCCAGGCGCCTGCGGGCTTGCCTGTAAGCTGCCTGAGAGCTGCGTTTTCCTCTGACACTGTAGCTCTTGGGTGGCTGCATGATGAGTCCGCAGTGTGAAAAAAAGCGGTCGGCTGACAGCACACACTTCGGAGGACAGCGTGTGTTCCTCTTCGCCCTCCCGAGTTAGCGTAGGGGTGGTAGCGGTGAGCTGAGCATAATAAAACAATTGGCCACTCCAAATTAAGAGGAAATAATAAAAAATAATTGGCAATGACTAATTTTTTTTTTTTTTTAAATAATTAAAAAAATAAAAGGCATGTCGTATGCAGACAGGCTAAAATAATTGAATCTATTCAGTCTTGAACAAAGAAGACTACGTGGTGTTCTGATTCTAGCATTCAAAATCCTAACAGGTGTAGACAATGTCGACCCAGGGGACTTTTTCGACGTAAAAAAAGAAACAAGGACCAGGAGTCACAAATGGAGATTAGATAAAGGGGCATTCAAAACAGAAAATAGGAGGCACTTTTTTACACAGAGATTTGTGAGGGTCTGGAACCAACTCCCCAGTAATGTTGTTGAAGCTGACACCCTGGGATCCTTCAGGAAGCTGCTTGATGAGATTCTGTTTACAGTAAACTAGACTGTACATCAATAAATAAGGTGACGTATAGCCTTCCTGCAGTCTTGTGTCAGCAGAGTGATTTCTCTTATTCCATATGTAACACTGTAAACTTCCCTATGTTCAAGTTTCACAGCAGGAAGCTGAATAGAAAATGTTATGTCAAAAATTTAAATTGCCCTTGCCGTACCACACAGCTGTGTACCCTTGCACTACTGTGTATTGTACCTGTCAGTATACCTGATCAATGGAGCCACCAGACAAACCACCAGCTCTCAGAGAATTGGTTTGAATGCAGCACTACAGCACATTGTAACAATCTACCTTTGACCGAAAAGGCCAACACAACATTCCCAGAATAAGAATCAGTTACTACCAAAAAGTCCTTGAAAATGACATAAAAAGTACATGGCAGAAAGGCAGATACACAGCAAAAAATAGGATTGCTAGGTTCGTTTGAGTGCAAAACATTTAATTTAAAAAACATCTATCCAACACACACAGATTACCTAAACAATTTTATGACCCACAGTACCTCTGGTAGCTGCTGACCCATGCACATAAAACCAAGTTGAAACATAATAGGACGGTGGTAAATCCACCGATAAGCCTACAGATGCAACAAGTAAATAGAAAACAATGTCCCATAATAATAGTCCGGTATAAATGTCCCCAAAAAAATAATCCAATAGCATAACAAACAAAAATAGAAAACCCAAAAAGTCAAAATCCAGTTTGTAATCCACCATACAAAAATAAAGTAGAAAGAATAAAAATAATAATAAATCAGTTCTGTCTCACCGGTTTGTGGGGTTGTCCAGGAGCGCTCCAGAAAGACAACACACAGTCCAAAAAACACCGCTGTAATCCAAAATCCAACGGAATGTCTTGTTTTCCTCCAGGAAATAGCAAGTGCCAGCATAGTTTCCTAAACGAAGAACGCTGTCTAAAACTGTGAAAAACTAAAGCTAAAATAAAATAAACATAGTAAAGATCTAACTTTATGCAGTTTTGCATTAGCACATCCAAGTATGGCAAACCTGTACACATATAAATACCTGACGGCAAACCTTCAGCAGCAAACTAACCAGAGTACAAACTCCCAACAGGTTTATAATGTTTATAAAGGTCAAGGTCCTCCAACATATTTAAAGGGGCAACGTTTCCTAAAACTCCTTAAACAAGACATTTTGACTTAAACAACACATTTTGAATACCTGACCAGGCTAAAAGTGGTGCGCTTAAATGGACCATTTAAATAATATTCACTTTTGAGTGACAGGCGTCACAACACTGTACAGTCAATTCCCCCACCTGAACACAATTGTATCTTTTTGTAAATTAGCCAACACCTACAATACAAATTAACTTACCACAAATGTCCTTAAGTTTAAATTACTTGTGTAACTCTGACAGGTACATGTAACTAGCACACTGCAATGTAAAATACATTTTTCTAACTCTGCATACAGTTTAAAGGTGAACGTCTTACAGTTCATCTAAAGAGCATGCACTGTAGTCAAAAGGTAACTCGAGAGGTGTCTAATGCTGATGTCAGTATTATTCAACTGATCAGCAGCTAGGATGAGATCCATTACAATACATCTCAGCCACTGAATTGAACAGAAAGACAAAAGCTGATCTGTAGTTGAGAGGCAAGTACAGCCACTAGAAGAGATCCATTACCTACTGCACCCCCCCCCCCCCCACACACACTTAATCAAAGCTCGTCCTTGTGCATAAACACCCAGGCTCGTGGAGTTTCAATACAGTGTTTGTAACCGTAACAGCTTTCAGTCCCCCAGGATCCAAAAGGTCCTTTAGAGAATCACATGACTCACACGCCAGCATAAATGCTGCAGCTTATAATGAAAAGAACACAGACATAAAATGACCTGTTTCAACCCTTCAGGATTCTTTTCCACAGGGGCCCCACTGTAATGAATTGCCATCTCAAGCTTATGGAATGTAATTGAAAGGCAAGGACTTGACTCCGACTATATTATATTTTCTTTTTTTTTGCGCAGGTTAAAAAGCTAAATAGCAGATATGCATTTATTCCTGACACTAAAAAACGTTCACATCTTATACAGATACAATTTAAAACATCCAACACAACAGACTTAAACAAAGCATTCACACCACTAACCTGTATTGCACCTCTTATCCTTGAGCTCAGTCACGAGGATGCTTGCTTCTGCAGCTTGCGGAAAGTTTCAAAGTTCCTGTGACTCAAATGCAGGAGAACACTATATTATTCAAACATTTGCTGGCAAAGTTCAGAAAGATGGGGACTGTTTTATTCTTTCAAAATGTAACAAGGTACATAAATCAAAAAGCAGAAGAAGCATATTTATACCTGGTCACATATACACATCGATAATAAACATGGTTTGTGGGTTGACAAACCCTTAAAATAGTGGCATGGTGACAGCTCAAACTAAAATTGAGAAACTCTATTAGATCAGCCTTCACTCCAAACAAATGCTCTGAATCAAAACTGACTGCAATGTGTTTAAACACTCCTGTTTCTGTCAGGGAGGGACAGGAGAATGTATTTATTGAAGAATATTGCATTTTTAAGATAAAACATTAAGGGTAACCATGGCACATACTAGTCAGGGGTCACATATTTCATGTCCAGGCTGAAATAGCTTAAAAGTATTGCACTGCATTTTGTTTAAAGTCTTTAGAACACAAAGATTAAGTGCTTTTGGGATCTGTTCATGTTAATAGAGGAAAGTGTTCTATAAGTGCTGGAAGGCAGCTCTAATATATGACATGTTTAAAAGTGTTGTACTTTGGACTGCACTGTTAACGAATGAGCAAATGAGCTTTGCAGCACCAGTTTTACTGTTTTGAATTATTATTATTATTATTATTATTATTATTATTATTATTATTATTATTATTATTATTAATTTTTTGTCCATATCTGATTCTGGTTTAATATGCGTAGACATTCTGAAAAAAATTACATTAAAATGTAACTACATTAACAACACAAAAAACTGCCAAAATAACCTGTTCTCAGGCATATCTGCAATACAGCTTTTGATTCGTCCATGCAGGCTAGTAGGCTTGTATGTATATACAAGGCTCTCTGTATGACGACACGGCTCAATAAACTTAGCACTGCTCTGAAAATGATTTAATTTTTTTTTAATGATATAAAAGTCATATTTGTATACCTGTGAAATTATTTAATTCCAAACTAATTAATTTTATTATAACGACATATCCAATTCATTTATATCATTTAAGATTGTTTAATACATGCATAAATTCAGAAAAATAGGACAATATTAAACTGCTAACACAGTTAAAATGCTTAACAATAAATCACTTCTAGTAATTATGAATTATAAAGTGTTTTAATTTTCTTTTTTTTCATACAAATCTATATTTTTCACAGCGTTCATTACATTCCATATTGTACAGTTTCTGCACTGTACCCAATAAAATAAGCTCCTGTGGTGGGATGTTTACTATAATGGAAATAATGAATGCGTATTTTAATATTATCAAATAATGTCAGGGTTTTTTGTAGAACTGTGAAAGGGTGGTGGGCAATTCACTGACACAAGGAGACAGTACTTTATTTGTAACGCCGCTCAGGCACACGTGGGCTGCTGTAGCCATGGGTCTGGCCCCGCAGCTCTTCCACTCCCCTGCACCACCGCAGTAAGGGTTTCACGCAGGAGATCCATTAAGGTGGTAGACTGCTGGGGATCCATTCTGCTCCCTGGTTTTGCACTGCTTTGTGCAGTGCCAGTGAATCCCACTTCTGACCACCACGTGTGGAAGGGTGGTGGGCAATTCACTGACACAAGGAGACAGTACTTTATTTATAACGCCGCTCAGACGCACTGATTTATTTGGTACAGTAGATGGCGCTGTTGTCCGTGGACTGGATACTGACAACAGTAACCAGAACCATGGTGTTTACCAATACAGGTACAGGCACAACAAGTGCTCGTAAATAATAATGAAAACCAAAGGCGAAAGAAAAAGTAAAAATAAAACTACAAACAAAAGTGCTGGTTACGCAGTGCCCCCACTGCCACTAAGCTGGTCAGAACGAGCCTCCGTCCTACGCTCAGTTAACCTATACACTGGGATTATTATTATTATTATTATTTGTTTATTTAGCAGACGCCTTTATCCAAGGTGACTTACAGAGACTAGGGTGTGTGAACTGTGCATCAGCTGCAGAGTCACTTACAATTACGTCTCACCCGAAAGACGGAGCACAAGGAGGTTAAGTGACTTGCTCAGGGTCACACAATGAGTCAGTGGCTGAGGTGGGATTTGAACCGGGGACTTCCTGGTTACAAGCCCTTTTCTTTAACCACTGGACCACACAGCCGGAGTTCCCCGTACAACTAAGCACGTCCCCTCGGGTACGTGGTGATTTCTGTTATTTATTTCCTCTTTAAATTATTTTAAGGCCGGCTGTTTTCCCCAGCCAGGTTTGCCTCGTTTTGTTTTAAAACTGACGTCTTTCGTCAGTGTCACTGTGTGTTCCCCAAACACGGCCACCCGAGTGCACAACCAAGCCAGATCTTATGGGCCGAGCAGTCTCCCAAGGCCCGCCCCTCAGCCACTCAGAGAGAGGGAAAGAACACACACCCTCTTCCCCACCTCTCCGTGTCATCGCCATGACCGACAGGCGGATCCCACGAGACTGCTGCCCTCCACCTGCAGTAATACGGATGTGCCAAATAGTCAGTCCAGATCTCCCCTGTTACAAGAACATTTTGAAAATGCACGACTATATATATATATATGTGTGTGTGTGTGTGGTAACTTTTAAATAGTCAAAAAACGATCACAATTTCCAGTACATTCCTTCATAATAAGCTACATCATGTTCATTTATTTTTGGTGCATAATTTTGTTACTTGTGATATTTAAAACAGTATTGCTGATCAGTGTAGAATTTGATCAATTCTCCAGTATTTTTTTTTATGTTGCATTGTTTTATTAAATGCACTTAGACAGTGTTAAGAAGACTTGGGCTAATTTTTACCCAGTGGTGACATATAGGCATTGAGTTGGAAAAAAAATCTCATTATGATTAAAAAAAGTAGGTAGAATTAATTTAACTTACATTAATTAGTCGACAATTACAAAACCAGTGGCTTGGAAACTTCTCATCCATGAAAAAATAACCCTCTTATTGCTCAGGACAGTTATGAGATTAAATGAAAATGCAACAATCTGCTAATTGCTGAATTTTTATGATCATAATTCAGCGACATAGATCACAAACAAAATATATTATACTGGCCTTTGTAAAGTTGATAGTTTAATTCTTATTATCTAATAATTAAAATTGTAAATGATTCAATAAAATTTAGGATAACAAGGTATTGATAATTTAGGGAATAATACATTGAATTGATATAAAATTGGTGTCTTTAGATCAAGTCAACAGCTGGATTCCCCAGACTTCTGAAAGGAAATCCAGTTAAAAAGAAGGATACTGAAGGAAAAGCAGACCATCAGACCTATGTAAAATGCATAGCACTGTGACAAGGCAGATAAAGTTTGGTACTGCTCAAGGAGAAACCTTGCTGAGGGAAAGTGTGCCTTGGAGGAAATAGTTACTCTAAGTGTCTCAATTGGAACCTGCCTCGTTATTACTGGTATAAAAGGGGATGTCAGAGGACGTCACTGCCCAAGCAAAATGGAGGGTTTAGATTCCTGAGTATCTCCCTGTGCTAAACAGATAAAGTAAGCACTGTATGCACAATGTTTCTTTTTAGCCAGTGGGTTACTTTTCTCTTTGAGAGAAGGTTTTCTTTTGTATTGTTTGTCGTATTTGTCTTTGGCTATTTTGAATAAACATTTAGGTCAGTGATTTAAATAAAATCACTGCCTGTCTAAAGCTCAACTCACTCTGGCGGCCTGTTTGACACAAAAAAGCTACAAAGTTTTATAGTAATAAGCAAAACAATACTGAAAACAAGTGCATAGCTTTAGATTCTTTATTTTGAAACATTGCTTGATAACCCAATACAGATGTGGGTGCTTGTTTTACTGCCCCCAGATGTACTTGGTAAAGAAAACCAAACATTAACTTATTTACTGGATGTCGGTGTATCTTTTGTTGTGGTGTAAACATGACAGCACTCCAGAGCTGCATCAGCTGATTATTCTGTAAAGTATGTTGAGCCACTCATAGTAAAGAGCAGATTTCAATTTACGGATCAGCTAGTGTGAAAAGCTATTTGTTACTGCTGTTGTCTACAAGTGGTGTCAGATTGGTATAAGGAGCTCATGTAAAAGAAAGAAACAGAAAGCAAGTATATGGTAGAGGAGTCGATCTAATATACAGTATATGAGTGTTAAGCAGCAGGTGCTCCATATTAGATGTCAAGGAAAAGAGCATTAAGGAACCTAAATATACAGTCGTAGTCAACATGTTTACTGCTGCTGTGGTGCAGATCCTGGTTTATTTTTTTCAACAATAAGGACCTTTGAAAGCAATTTAGAATTTATGGAAAATATTTAACATTTTAATTACCAGTACCACAGACATAACTATTATATCAGAACAGAAAATAGGAGTCACTTTTTTACACAGAGAATTGTGAGGGTCTGGAACCAACTCCCCAGTAATGTTGTTGAAGCTGACACCCTGGGATCCTTCAAGAAGCTGCTTGATGAGATTCTGGGATCAATAAGCTACTAACAACCAAACAAGCAAGATGGGCCGAATGGCCTCCTCTCGTTTGTAAACTTTCTTATGTTCTTATGTTCTTATATATGTTATAATAATGAGGAATAAGGAAAGTTGTGTTAAGCACTGTTTAAAACAAAAACAGTTTGCACGTTGTGAAACCATTTTAAGGCACTAATTATTGAAAATTGTTCTTTAATAGCCTTATGCTATGAGTAGCAAAAGCGTACCCAGAATGGCCTGCAGAAAATACAGATTATTATTATTTAAAAAAAAAAAAAAAGTGTAATATTTGTTTGAAAAAGAGAGCAATCTTGTGTTTTCAAGTCTATATATATATATATATATATATATATATATATATATATATATATATATATATATACTGTATATAATTACAATAACGTTACCGTAACATAAAAAATAAATGAATGAATAAATAGGCTACACAAAATGGTTAGGCATGAGAGGACAACCAAACACTGGTTCTTACCTCAGCACACAACCAGAGCGGGTTTGGCACTTCACTTTTCCAAGACATTTTACGAACATTATGTTTTAATGTCGTATAAAAATACAATAATAAAACCTGTCTAAAACTGATAGGCCATTGAGTTGGTTGCTGCATGTGTCACCAGGAAAACCGTATCCTAGCAACCTGAGCAGCTACTTTCTGTATGCATCTACTGAATTTTATTGGGTTGTACCTGCTATTACCTCACTGGTAAGAATGAAGACACTAATTCCCAGGACTGCTTCAGGATAGAGTGGAGTTGCCCGAAGCTGTTTATAATGCTGAAAAAGTACTGACGATTATTTCAAGGGATCTAGGAAGATAGGAAACGGTACAGCAAGATCAAATGCACCGTATAGATATTGTTTTAACTTACAGTGACATGATACTGTCTCTTTAAGTGAAATATCTTTCTATTCCATTTCACACATTTTCAAGTGTTTAATTGAAACAATCCAAAAAACACAAAGCCAGTCAAATGCAGTTCCCTGCTGTGTTGCAGTTTTGCATCCTTTCAGTGTTTAGGGATGCATTCAAAGCTAATAAGTACAACATATCTGCTCACAGATGAACGAGCAAATTGACAGTCTGCTGTGAACTCTTAAACGGAAAGCTTCTAATTAGAGTAATGCATGTGAAGCACAATACATACAATTGCATCTTCTATTTAGTTTGCAAGCCTAAAGGTGATTGTAACACCCCTGTTTATTGTTTTTGGATTATGTTATTATAGTCTGTCAATAAAGTGTATTCATAGAATTTGAGGGACTACAAATACTTTGTACATCTGCAGAAAGACTGCCCCTGAACAATTCAATAATGAATGGGCGAATGTATATGTGCTAACATGTGTTTGTGTAATTATACAGACTAAACTGTATCTTACCTACCCATATCCAATGCAATTTTGAAGTCCAGTGCCCACTATGTCCATAATCATATTCAGGTGCTTACAGCTTACACGCTTTGATCCATGGTGAGGATTTTTCTATTTATATAACAAACAAAAGTTTACAAATACTGGCATAGCTATTGCTTTATACAGTATATTTAAGGTGACCATATGGCTCCATGTTCAGCAGGACAGTTTGGGATAGTTCAGGCTTTTCAACTCACAACCCAATGTATTCTGGGAAGCGTAGTCCTTCTTCTCTTAAAGGTAAGAATGGTTCCTGAGACAGGTAAAACGTACCAAAATGCATTGGGTTGCGAGTTGAAAAGCCTGAACTATTCCAAACTGTCCCGCTGAACACGGAGCCATATGGTCAACTTCAGTATATTGAACATGTGCTGTTTAATTCAATTTGTTTTCTGTACCTGGCATGTGTCTACTACAATGGTTATATTAAGTAGCAAAAGAAAGGATTGTTTAATTGTATTACCTACGGAACCTACTGATCCAATATATTTGAAATTATTGATCTGCTGTAAATTGATATTTATTTATTTTTTTAAATAGAAATTGCTGTTAATAATCTGTAACACATACTCATAAACATTTGTTTTCTATTGGAAAGCCAATGTGATTTGTAATAACCTCAAGTGGAGAACAGCACTTGTATCTTGGTGAAAAAGGTAATTATTAACACCCCACTGACTTCATTAATCAGAGCTAGTGTTTGTAGGCATCCATCATGACTTTCTTGCCAAGATACTTGGTTCAATGCTCTCCTCAGTCTTATGTCCTACAGACTAGCATCTATCACACCTCTACACCTGGAGCCCTCAGCTCTCAGTATTTATCCATCAAGGTTGGGAGCCCTGACACTCGGAGAAACACAAGCGTGGGTCTAGAAGCCGTCTAACCTGTCCTGAGGAGCAAGATTATGCCAGCAGTTTAATTACACCCTGTAAATGTGAGAACAATTCAAACTGTACAGGTTTAAAAATGTTTTTACTGAGAATGTGAATAGTAGTGTTGGGTTGTAGTATGCATATGAATTTTTCTGACCAATATTTTTGCTTCTAACTAGTTCGTAAATAGGGCGTGACACTGGGAAATACCATGCGCAGTCATCTCAATTTTCCTCCTGCAGTTCTGGACAAATTAGCGCCGCTTAGTAAATGAGGTCTTTTATGTTAATAAAATAAAAGTTGTTTTAACTTAGATTTGTTTATTCTACATATCTAATAAGGTCTACTCATTTGAGACAAGGATTCTGTTATCTTCAGTGTATAAAAATTGAATTTTGTCATATTTGTAATTGCTAGGACCAAAGTCATTATATTTATCTTGCTCTTAATTGTATTATTACTTGTACTGTGATTCTTGAAATGTATTTTTGTTTACGACTGTAAGTCGCCCTGGATAAGGGCATCTGCTAAGAAATAAATAATAATAATAATAATAATAATAATAATAATAATAATAATAATAATACTGTGCTGTAGCAGGTGTGAGGCTCTCCAGACCTTTAGAGTTGTCCAGGGGGCGAAACCACACACCCCAACACAAACTACCCATGTAGCCTGGTTATCGCAGTCTCATTAACAGGACATAAGTTTGCTTCTTTCTCAGACTTGAATGAGTCCCACCTCATTAATCTCTCAAGCTTTATAGAGAATTAAAACATGTTTTGTTTGAATTAAAAAAATGTAGGTCGACAAGTGTTATTTGTACTGTGAGAAATTTTAAAAAAGGGATTGTAACTTAATTACTTGGTATGCATTTGTTAATGCATTATGTGTCTGCAACTAAGGCTAATGATAAGTTTCAACTTCAATGTATTTATATTGAAAACCTTAAGTTGTTAAACCATGTTGAAAATAACACCTAAGCTGTGAACATAATACAAAAAAGGCCCTTTGCTAAAACAAAAGGCATTCACAGGCGACATTATAGTAAAGCTGAATTTGATTTTTGGATGGTATTTTTTTCAGTTCTATTTGTGAAGAAACATTAACACTCTCTTTGTGCAAATACTTCACTGCTGCACACCTCGATCACTGTATTCTTCTTCAAGAGGTTACGTGAAGGAAAGCAGTCCACTATGCTGTTTCTACCTCTGCAACGGTCTCCCTCTGGGGGCGAGTGAAGCTCACTTCCCAACCTTGGAGGCCTAGCTGCGCTGGCCTCGTCCTCTGCCAGAAAGGTTCTCCGCTAGCCAGAGGAGACCCCTGGCCCAATCTCCCAGTTTTCCATTCTCTACCCTCTAGGTTCCCCTTGGGGGAAGTAACAGTTGCTTCCCAGCCTTGGAGGCCAACCGGTTTGGTATCACCTCCGCAAGGGCAGCTTTCCACAAGGGGAAACCCTGTACTCCTTCCTAAGTCACAAAACACTTCTCTCCTATTCTCAGTTCCTGAGGTTCTTCCTTCACGCAGCCCTTGCTCCTGTCCTATGAATATATAGCAATATGTCAGATCTACTAAGGGAAGGTAATACATATTAGATAAGATTTACTGGAATGTTTTGTTAGCTCTGAGTACTTTAAAGGGAAATAATCCTTGTGGGCTGAGGAAAGAGTGATCAGTTTATTCATCAAAGCGTTGCAGATGCGTTCTGTTTGTCTGTGGATACTCCCAGCGTCAGGGATGTTCACCTTTTAGAATAGACAAGACTTCCCTTTAACGCTTAGGGCACGGTTATACAACAATTTGTAAAGAATTCATATTAATTAGTAAGTCAAAGTATACACCAATGTTATGTTAGTAAAAATACATACAAAGATATTCCCCTTATTATTTTTCCAATCAGCTATTGCTATTTTCCAATCAATATAAGATCATGAGAACATAAGAAAAGTTACGAACAAGAGGAGGTCCATCAGTAACAACGTAGTGGCTTGGTAAACATTTCCATACACGCCAGTCTTTGGGCTCTATTGTTTATCTGTTTTTTGTGCTTTAATTCACTATATGACAGGCTTAGCATATGGAATCTATTATAGTAGCACCAATTTATTTTAGTGTTTCGCTGCATGTGTCTATCTTCTAACTCCAGTCCACTGTAACTGTATAATAGTAATGAAAGTGATTTCTACATGGGTGAGTTAGGAGCAAAGCCACATTCCTTTTTTACTACCTGGGTCTCATTTAGCTTTGTTGTAACATGGACAGCTACAGCATCTGAGCTCACCTGTCTGTACTGATCAGTGCACTTAAAAGGAAATAAAAGGAAATTACAGCACAGATTAATGCAGTCCTTTTGGTGGAACAGAATTAGGTGGGTACATACATATAAAAATATCTGATTTGAAATGTAAGCAAAGCTTGAGAGGTTTGTGATCAATTAATCAGAACCCTAGATGTAAATTACAACCTACTCCTAAATTAATGGGATTTCCATAATTAAAATGAATAGGTCTATCAAGAATACTTAAATAAACATGATTTTAAGACTCTTGAATGAATGTCCACTGGACCAGGGGATTTGTTTGTCTTGACAGTCTCCACTCATCTAAGTACTTCTGTTTAATTTACTGTTTAAATACATCTAGATTAGAATTTGCATTGCTTGTAACCGGGGGCATGTGATTGGTCATCACAGATGACAACCTGTCCTCTTTCAATACTGTACATCTTCTAATGGCTTAGATCCTCTACCGTTGTTTCCCTGTTAAACCTTAGACTCTCGGCTTCTGCCTTTACTGTTCTTTACGGTTACATTTCCATATAATTTATGCACTGTTTAGCATATAGCAATCAAGGCAGTTGTGTATGGTTTTGGCATAAAGGTGTAGCTTATTACACAAGGAGTTCAAAGCAAGTCATGTACTTTCTTGGTGTATGTTAAGCATTTTGAGTTAAGGAACTGCATTTGAAATAGCTTCCACTGTGTCTGATATAACAGAGAGGCAGTCTCATAGGAGTCCAAATGAGGTGCTGCACTGTCAACACTTCACTTCCGCTTCACAGCTCAGCTAGATGGCAACATTCCAGTTATCAAAGTTCTCAGAGTTGGTGTCAAAGTGATTAGGTCCCAAAGGAATCACATCTTCTAACTGAACGCATTGGAAACATTTAAGGTTTGCCATTCTGTAGTAAAACACATACACTAATGCCCAGAGGTATTGTGTACAGAATAATTCTAAGCACAGTTCATGCACAAGTAAATGCAAGAAAAAAGCTGTGCAGGGCAATCTCTCAAGGGAATATACATAATTCTTATGAAATCAAATGACAACGATTTAATTTATTTAATGCATATCTGGTGGCAAATCATTCATTTAATAGCTTATAGTGATTTGGGGTGTGACGGGGTGCTCTCCCCCCTATATACTGTATATATTTGTATTATGATTTATTGTTATTGTTTGTATTCTGTATACTCTGCTGTTTGAGAACCGGCTGTGTATTAGTTCAAATGCAGTTTAGTATTAGTGTTTGGCTAGGATGGGGTTAATTCCCATCCAGGGATGATTGTTCAGGTGCAGGTGGTCAGGAGTTTATTGATTGTTAATTGTGCAATTAACTCCTAACCACCTGCTATATAAGCCCAGCTCCAGGCTCATTAGTTTGGTTGGGGTGAGGAGAAGGTATAGAGACAGAGTTTGGAGAGTCTGAAGGAGATAGACAGCATTGTGAGAAAACGACTGCTACCTTTCTTTTGTTAAGGTATTCGTTCTGTTTATTTCCTGTATTGTAGCTTTGTTTTGTTTGGCCCTTGTGTCCTTTTAGTTTGTGTTTTGAAAAGTCTTTATTTTGTTTAATAAAAAAACTGTGCAGCCACACAGTGTTTTGCCCCGCATTTTGCCTTTGGTGTACTGTTTTCCTGGAGCCTGACGTCACACACATCACCACATCAGCCATCCTGCCACACGTGCTGTCATCATGGGATCAAACAGCGCCTCGGAGGACTCAGGCCAGGAGCAGTACTGTGGGTGCCTTATTTTTGTTTTTTTCTTTGAGAAGAAGTATTATTTTTTTTTTTAATATGGGAAGGAACAGCCGCAAGAAGCAACAGTGGCAGCAGCAGCAACAGCGGCAGCAGTAGCAACAGCAGCCACCCCGGCAAGAAGAGCCATGGGTGGAACCGTGGGAAGTCTGGCCCGGGTGCACCTGGTGCGGCCACTTGGAGCACTGCTAGTTGGACTGCCCGGAGGTGCCTCCAGACTGGTACAGTCACTGTGAGGGTTCTGGACACAGCTGGAGGAAGTGCCCTTTTGTGGGACCGGCGGTGCAACAGCCATTGCAGCCTGCACTGGAGGAAGAGTCCAGCGCGGCTTCACTGCCATCTGCTGTCTGTCAGGTCTACCTGGTGGATCAAGAGTGTTCTGGTTGCGGCAAATTCGGGCACACAGTGGCCATTTGCCCCTCCCAATATCAGGGAGAGGTGTTGGCTGCTTGAATGATCCAAGACCAGGCACACCGAAGAACCCAGAAAGAGCCGTCTGGAGAAAGGCTGCCAGCTCTGGTGCTACCGGAGCAGATTACTTCGCAGGAGATTTGGGATTGGCTGGTGGACCTCGATGGGGACATGAAGAGGGACCTCCCAGTGGCGATTAACGTCCTGTGGCCTCGAGATGGGAAACGGTGGGAAACTTGGGAGAAGCAGCACCACCCAGAGTCCTTCCAGGACATTGCAGCCATGGTGCTTGATTACCTGGCTGCAGACATGGGAGGGGCTCCACCATTACCAGGTTCATCGGGCGGTGCCTTGCTTACTCCAGAGCCCATGAGGGAGGAGCCCGAGTGGCCTGTGTCCAAGAAGGGGAAGCCCAAGTCACCACATTCTACGGAGCTGGTGTCCAGTGCCCAGAGGGGAGGAGCCTGAGTGTCCAGTGCCCAGAGGGGAGGAGGAGTTGCCTTCTGATGAACGAGAGGACGAGGAGTTGCCTTCCGAAGAGCAAGAGGAAGACAAGTTGCCTCGAGGGAACGTGTTTAGTTATACGGGGAACTCCGGCCATCCCAGTGTATAGGGTAACTGAGCATAGGACAGAGGCCCGTTCTGACTGGCTTAGCGGCAGTGGGGGCACTGCGTAAACAGCACTTTTGTTTGTAGTTTTATTACTGTGTTTTATTTTCCCTTTTTCTTTCGCCTTTGGTTTTCATTATTATTTACAAGCATTTGTATGTGCAGTTGCCTATGTACCTGTATTGGTAACACCGTGGTTCTGTTTACTGTTGTCAGTATCCAGACCACAGACAACAGCGCCCTCTACTGGTGGAAATAAATCAGTGCGCCTGAGCGGCATTACAAATAAAGTACTGTCTCCTTGTGTCAGTGAATTGCCCACCACCCTTCCACATTCTGACAAACAACATTGTCAGCATTTTGTTTTAATGACAGAAACAAATCTAACAGCTGGTGGACAATTAGTTCCTTTTTTGCACTGGACAGCCATGCAAATTATAATAAAGGAAACCTATAAATATTGTTATGTTGACAAAACATAGTGTCAATAACACCTGGATTTACAACATAAATATTGATGAAAAAGAAAGTCTGATTATTCACAATACATGCATTCACTCATACATCTCTGTATCATTGGGACTGCCCAGACTATTAAAAGTATGGCATCCCAAAGCATGGAAACAAAATACTATTATTCATTGGAATTAATTACAGTTCTGTCTTGTAAGTTGCTGCTTTTTCTCCTTCAATAAGCTGCAAAGAGGGTGAAATAGAAATTTCAGCCTCACACTGACAAGATTGTACCTGTTTACAGGACCAGTGCTCATTTTAGTGACAAGCTTCGACTAGATCAAGTCACATTCGAGAAGTATATTGTTTTACCTCTGCTGGTTCAATGATTTTTAGTATTCAGTAAATGCAAGGGAAGCGAAAGACTGCAGTTGATGCTGTACAATTGTGAGTGCACAGGAAAAAGCAAAGAAAACTTCACTCGTAATTATTTGGAAATGACATCAGGAAGTTTATATATATATATATATATATATATATATATATATATATATATATATATATATATTGAGTGGCCTAAAAAACTTTGTAAAAACACGAGGGACAATTAAACTAATCAAATTGCTGAATCAAAGGTTGTAATAGGAGACCGATATTGTCAACAATTTGCTTAAATAGAGGGGTGATTTCCCTATTAGGGTTTTATAAATGAGTCTGTACCAATGACATAGCCAACGTGTTTGAAGTGAGGGCCAGCCAAACAAAGTGCAGAGATCACAGTGATGAGAGCGATAGGGAGCACCAGTGACAAATTTTATTGCAGAGTGATATAAAGCATCAATCTTCCTAAGGGCAACATTAGAAGCAGCTTTATAAATGACATCTCCATAATCTAAAATGGGTAGTACAGACATCTGTACAATAAGTACTTAACTGGCCGAGTGAAGTATGATTTATTTCGGTAAAGAAAGCCGAGTCTAGCTCGAACTTTCAATTGTAGTTTAACGATATGTGGTTTAAAAGTAAGTGCACTGTCTAGCCAAATACCCAGATATTTATAAACTTCCACTTACTCAAGGTCAACCTTACAAAAGGTACCAATTTTGCAGCCTTGCTCAAGAACTGCAGGATTGGTAACATTTGCACGTCCCCTATTATATAACATACATTTAGTTTTATCAACATTAAGCAATAAACGTAGATCACAAAAAGATTTTTGAATCTGATTGAAACTTGTTTGCAAGTTTGATAGCACTGAAGATAAGAGTAGGGCCAATTGAATATAAAATAGTGTCATCAGCATAGAGATGGATATATGAATTATCTATTCCCTTAGCAATATTATTAATATAAATGGAAAAAAGAGAAGGGCTCAATATCGAACCTTGTGGCACACCCTTAGTAACCAAGCAAGGCTGTGATATAAATCCATCCGATTTGACACATTGCGTTCTATTTAAAAGGTAGCTCTGAAACCAAGCAGCAGAAACCCTGTCACAGTCTATGCTCTGTAGCTTGTTCAAAAGAATAGAATGATCCACAGTATCAAAAGCCTTAGACAAATCAATAAAAATAGCAGCACAACAGTGATTTTTATCAAGGCCCATAGTAATATCATTCAGGACTTTTAAAACTGCTGTAACACACCCATATCAGATAAGATATTGTTTCTCTCTAAAAAGAGACTTAGTTGCTTATTTACAATTGCTTCCATAATCTTAGAGAGGCAGGATAAAATAGAAATAGGCCTATAACAATTGGGATCTGTTACCTCACCCCCTTTAAAGAGGGGCGTGACGAATGAGGATTTCCAATCTAGTGGAATTTCAGCTGTTTTAAAAGAAAGGTTAAATAAACAACATACTTGTGAAGATAACAAATAAGCTGCTGATTTTACAAAAAAAGGATCAATGCCGTCAGATCCCGAAATGTTTTGGGGTTGATCTTACTTAACATGTCAATAATTTCCATTTCTGTGACCGTTTGCATGAAAAGGTGTAAGGACTTAAAACTTGTCCCCCATTCTTAACTGGTACAGAGCTAACAAATTTACTAAGAGTGGACCTATCAAATAAATGCCCAGCTTTAATAAACTGATCATTAAATAGATGTGCCATAATATGTTTATCAGTTACCACTACAGAATCATAAGTGATTGAAACAGGTAAATGGGAAGAGAGTGGTTTATTCTCTAACATACTAACCGACTTCCAGAAATTCGTAGGATTGTTAGAATTAGAGAATTGAAGGTTATAGTAATTCACTTTAGCCCTCCTAACCGCTTGCGTGCACTTATTTCTAATCTGTCTAAAGGAGAACCAATCAAAACAAAAGTGCTGCTTACGCAGTGCCCCCATTGCCGCTATATCGGTCAGCTCGGGTCTCCGTCCTACACTTCGTTGTGCACTATACACTGGGGTGGCCAAGGTTCCCCTATCACTACACACTTCCCCTCGGGTACGTAACCATATATTTTAATAAATGGTTTATTTCAGGCTGGCTGTTTTCCTCATCCTTGCTTATCTGATTTTATTCTTCATGCTTCTACCACTGGGATTCCTGCCTGGTGTTTGTTTACGCTCGCCTCCCCAGCTAGCGTCACTGGGTTTCCCCGGTCATGGACACCCGAATGCACAACCAAGCGCAGTTCTTATGGGCCGAGCAACCCCCCAAGGCCTGCCTCTCAAGCACTCAGAGAGAGGGAAAGCCAACGCACCTTCCACCCAACTTCTCTTTGTCATTGCCATGATTGACAGGCAGATCTTACGAGACTGCTGCCCCCTGCCTGCAGAACCACGCATGCGCCAGACAGTCAGTACAGATCTCCCTTGTTACAATCCTCAATGAGTTTATTAAAAGGCAGGGCTTGAAAGGATTTCAAGAATTATTCAACAGAATTACTGTATAAAAACAACTGTGCTTCCAAGAGAGGAGTAAAACTTGTATTAGCTGAGGAAGCACTGTGAATGTGATTTGATTATGAAGTGGTAGTGACAGAACCTCCTGGTGGGAAATCAAATTGGGTTTCATAAGAGAAGAAGCAAAATTATGTATCTATGTATTCCTCAACAGGATTTACAGAAATGTAATATTTACATGCAGAGGGCCTCAAAGCTACAATAATTATTATAAGTAGGGCTGTATTGTTTTCACTGTCTAAAAATAGGTATTTCAAGATATTTCACAATTAAACACACATAATATTTATTAAAGCAGAAAAAAATGTTGTCACATTCAAAATGTACCATTTTCTCTGGATATATTATACAACTAATGTTCCTAAATATAGAAATGCTAATCTGAAAAATAACAATAGACATGTAAAATGTCCCCTTCTTGTACTGGACAGAGTGCTCTTAAGCAGAAATAGTTCAGTTTTAAAGACATCTTTAAGCTCGATGTTGTGTGTTCAATCATTTACTGGAAGCAAACTAAACTGGCTACCAGGTTCCTAAATGCAGTGTGCGTCAATAAAGCAAACATTTGCTGTATTTATTTTTAAGTACAAAAAATATGTATATTTACAATATTCATTCAGAAATTTGATTTTTCAAAGGGGACATTTTTCATGGTAATGGGTAGATTTCACAGAAATTGTGAAATCTGTGATAACCATGAAAAAAAACACCATTATAAGTGAATTCACATGTTTTATACATTTGTAATCTAAACTGTGTTTGTAAAGATGAAGTCTAAACAAGCAGGCAGGGCAGTTCTTGCATCACGATTTGCTCATATTCTATTATTTAACACACCTTAGCATTTGCCCTCTTATTTATACCCAATTGAACTTGGTCTAGAAACCTATTAAAATGTTATGTGGGAGGCAGCCATGCTGGTGTAATTAAAATAGGATCATTTCCATGAAGTCTCAAGGTGCCTTGGACCTTGCTTACTAAGATCCTATACTTTCCAATGCCTCAGTCTTCAGCACTGTTCTTGCATCACAAAGAAGGCAGTGTGTAATCTACTGGTAGCTTAAACACAAAGAGTCTGTTTCGTTTTACGAAAATCTGACAGATGTTATCAGAAATAAATACCTGAATAAAATATATGTTGAGTGTGTGCATGTTATGGATACAATATGTTTGATTTAATCAATATTGAAATATGAATTCATACACATTTATAAAGTATGAATGCTAAAAAATAACATTTAATTTAGATATGTAATGTTCTGTATTATAGGTGTGATTGAAACATGAGACCTGACTAAGTGTAACCAAGTAGCTGGTTTAGAAAAATAAGTCAGTGTGTAATACTATATTCTTCCATTATTCATTCTTTGCAATTATGGGCTCTGCAAAGATTTTAAAAAATGTTATTATTTGAAAAGTTTTACAGCCTCTTTAACAATAGTCTAGAACAGTTAAATGAATAACAAACTCTGAATAACTCACAAACTAAATATTTTTCTGCAACCTGCTCTGATTACATACTTTAACCTATACTTTGCTCAAATGTGACCATTTGCTTTGGACTGCACATGTCAAGGAGGAATTTGTGTAGGTTGTACTTTATAGCTCATCGAAATTTATTGTGTGATGGACAAAATATCTGTCACGGCTAGATTTGGATTGAAGCAGATCAGGCAGGAATTTAACAAAAATCCTTTTAATTCATAGCATTCTTCAATTTGCCTTGCATTCTATGTACAAACCATATATATGTTCGTCATCTGAAAGATGGTTGTGTTTGGAGATGCGGTGGTGAGCTGCATGCTGGGGTTTATTTCAGACGTAATAAGGACATATATGATATCACATTCAACTGAAGTATCTGATCTTACTGTTAAATTGATTGATCATTCATACATACTGTTGTCCCATTTGTTTTGTACCAGAATAGATTTTATTGCATGACAATGCCTAAGCACACATAATACATATTATGTAGATTAATATTCCCCAAGACAGCAATCAGAGTCTAATTAACAGCATTCAACAAAAGTGCAAGGCTTGCATCGATGCCAGATGCAGGGCCGGATTAACCTTTTGTGGGCTCGCATGGGGAACGATTGTAAAAGACAGGAGATGGACACAGAAGTTGTCTTTGACACAGCACACAGCTGCACAGGTTTTATTTACAATATTTTAAGTTTCAATAGTTTAAGTTGCAGATGGAGATGGCCTCCACTAGGGTACCAGCAATGGTAGCCCTAGGGCAAAAAGAATACACACAAGTGTACATAAAATACATTATAAAAGAAAAAATACAAAATAAAACACAGTGGGTAAAAACAGCTAACAAAAGCCAAAGCTGGCCAAAACACCAGCCGTGCGTTGCTCCCACTAATTGGGAACCTTCACTATCTCACCCTTTACATTTTTCATATGAACTACCAGGGCTTGAATTCAATTTTTGTATGACATTGGGGTGGATTTAAAACTGTTTAAAAATAAAAAAATATATATGAAAAACTTTATTACATTTTATTTACAGCATCTTTATTCATACTAGTCTTTCTTCAGATAAGTAATTTGTATATTACAAAGCAAGTATTATCGTGAATAACTTACTCAGCAAAACCACTGCATGTAGCTATTGTTCTATTTACAGAGATGAAAAATGTTGTGACGAGGTAAAGCAATCCCGTGCTGTAATCCACTCTCCCAGCCGCCAGGGGGCTGTGAGCCAGCCTAGAAGGCCCCAACAGAGATGGTGTGACATGGCAGTTCCACCTTTGGGGCGGAAGTCCCGAAAGGACGGTCACCATCTTTGTTGAGGGCAACAACACGGAATGTGCTGGAAAGTCCCAGAATTGGGAGGCGATTAAAATGCTGATCGCTGATTGGTGTTCCGCTGATTAGGGGGCGTTCCGCGGCACATAAAAGGGGGCCGTGTTGTAGTAGTCAGGGCTGGTATCTGAAAGCATGAAGGAGTGTGGGAGAGGTACTGAGGGTGATATAGGAAAAAAAAAAAAAAACAACAACAAACAAATGCTAACTGTGATTCTTTGGCAGATCTGAACAAACTACTTTAAAAGAGAGACAACCAACCATGAGGGTGGACACCAGAACGGCCAGAAAGGCGAGAGCAGCCACCCAGAGCCTGAATGATTTTACTTTGTTGTTTATTTGTTTTTGTCTCTCCATATTTCAGTTAGTGTTTCTCCTTATTTGGACATTTTCTTTTGTTTATTGTCCCGTCCTGATGGCCACTGTTAGCGAAAAAGAATAAAAGGGAAAAGAGAAGAACTTGTGGAATATCACACCATTGTCTGGATTTTATTATTTTTACACCTCCACTCCACTCAGCTATCTGTGACAAATGTCTTCAGATCTTTCAGCTTGCCTTTGCTGCAGCAAACATTTCAATTAAACTGGAGAAGTCTACAGAGTTTACCATCTCAGATTCAATGGATAAGAGAGTAAGACTGTAAGTCTTTCTTGAACCATTGTAGCACATAAAGCACTTTTTATCCTTTTTAAATGCAAAAAAGACCTTTCACTACTGCAGTTTGAGACTGGTAGGGTCAGGTAAATGCAATAAAGACATTTGGAAAGGCTGTTTGCAAATTATGCATGTTCATTATGGTCAGCATTTGAAGTGGTGGAGGCAAGCTGCTTTATAAGTGAGCACCACTGTACCCATTCTTCAGAGACCTCTTCATTGAGGTCATCTGAATATAATTCAATTAAACTTCTGAGAGACTCTTTAACAGCAGTACTGTCAAGGTCCCCTGTTAAAAAAACAGAAACGGTGGTTTATTTCTGAATATACATGAATTCTTCTTTTGAGGTGTGTGACGAGTGAGTCAACTATGGTGTAGAGTCCACTTTGAACTTCTCTTCACCAGTCAGCACAACAGCAGGTTCTTCACTATCGTCAGCCATACGCTTTGGACGACGTTGCCGCTTTAACTGAAAGTTAGCTGTAGAACTTAAAGACGTTGGAGATTCATGGTAGTCCTCAAAATCTTCCTGTTGTGCTGCCACAAACTCAGATGGTGACTTCAGCAGTGTCACAGCTGTGCCTAAGTCCATTGTTTCAGACTGCAGAAGTTAACTTGTTTTGTTTATTCTTGTTAGGATACTACTCCAAAATGTTGTTATAAATGCAGTCTCCAAATGATCCATGGTTTCAGCTAATGAGTTTGCCTCTGCTTGTGTGTCGCTCTTCTGCAGAGTGTCTGCACCACGAGCCTGAAGCACAGATTTGTAGCTTTTGTAGTTGCATGATAAACTGCGATGCGCATCCGCTTGAGCTGACCACCTTGTGTCACTGAGGCGCTTCCGGAAAAGTTTACTCTTACTGGCCTCTAATGTCTTCTCGTTCAGAGAATCTCGCAAGAGGCCCCAGCGATAAGTCGATCCTGAGAAAGACACATACAGTTTTTGGACAAATCCAGAAAAATTTAATTGCATTACTCAGCAGCAGCAACACCACATAGGTTAAGTGAGTGGGTCATGCATGGGATATACGTACACTGCTTTCTCGTTGACTGCAATTACCCGGGCTTGAACACCAGAATAAATGCCAGACGTGTTACTAGCATTGTCGTATGTTTGACCTCTGCAGTCCTTTAGATTGATATTTAGTTCATCACTTAGGGTTTCACTGATAACATTAAACAGATGAAGACCTGTATGCGATGTAACTGGAACAAAATTCAATTCAGTATGGCTAATATCCGGCGTGGAATCAATGCTGAAGGAAAAGTACTTAGCCAATTTTAGCTCATCCCCAATGACCTGCTTTACCTTGTCAGCCATGAGTTTGATGAACTGTTCACAGATTGTTGATGATAGATATGATGTTGTGCAATGACCAGTATTCCCATACTTGTCGATGTGGTGGACCAGGAAAGGGTCGTACTCTGCTAAGAACTCTAAGCAGCCAAGGAAGTTGCCATTATTAAGACTGCCAAAGGTTTCATTTGTCCCTGTCAGTGCCAGACCTCGTGTTGTCAGAAATGTTATTGCTGATACGACTCGCTTCAACACTTCTGTGCAGTAGTTTCTTTCTTTAATATATCCATCTAATGTTTATCATGGGTTTGAGTCTTCGATAAATGTTATATTGTATAAGTGAAGAGAGTTTGTCGGTGCTCAGTAGAAAACAGAAGACGCAGCCGGTCGATGGTGAGTATATGAGCCAGGGCCTTTCAATAGTTTTACCATTTGGGGACTCTTGATTGAAGACTGTATACAGACTTTCCTAAAATCAAAAATATTTTAATATTAATGCATACTCTCCAACATTTGAGATGAAAATAGGCACACAACCTAGAATGTACATTTTTACCTTTAGATACAACAAAAATGTGTTTATTTCAATTGTCTCACAAAATCTCATTAGGCAGTATTCTTAAAGCCATGCTCAGTTGCCCTGTCTTGGCTCACACGTGATTTGTTTATAAAGCAGGTGGTATAAATGAACTTAATCCAAAGTATAATTATTTTAATTTTACAATGTATATCTCCTAGTGCACAAATACTATAGAAAGAAGAGCAATTCCTGTACCGGCATGAAATAGTTTACAGTTGTAAAAAAATAAATAAAAAAAGCTATTCACAATCTTCATTTGAAGCAATGTTATTTGGTGATTAATTTCATAGTTAATAGTCAGTTTAATAAATATTGTTCATTAAACTATATATTTTTTTATCAATGATAAATTTACAGTTTGTTGAACACTGATTCAGCCTAGAGAAAGCTGTAAGCCAGTTCAGTGGGTATGTGCAAACGTTGGACTGCCACTCAATTGATTTCCATTGACTTAACTTATAAACTGTAGACATAATTTTTGCTTTTATTTACAGTCATTCAAACAATATAATTTGTTTTAGTGCATTGACAAACAGTAGTTACTTGCTGCACAATATCAGTTATTAGTATGTGTATAGAATATCGATTCTCACGTGAGGTTTCCATTTGTATATTTCAACTTAATAAAAATGAAAAACAGAATCCTAGTAGATATAAACTTGTTTTTTTCACTGTAGAACTTCCAGAACAGACAATAAGGAGGACGAACTAGCGGCTCTCATTTTTTTTCTCCTTTCAGTTTCACACACACACAAAAGTTTCTTGCAGATCCCCATAAGCCCTTGATGACTATTGCCTCACCAACTGTTTACTTCTCTTTCTAATAATCATCACTGCAATTATTATTGTCATATGATATCTGTAAATCACACTGAATAAAATACATTTTCTAAATATGTTATTGTGACAGGATGACGCAAGGGATGAGGCCCAGAGGCAGACTGCAGTTCAAACAAAAGACTTTTATTAAATAAAAAACACAAAATAAACAGGCACGAGGGCCAAACACAAAGTAAAACTTACAAAAATAAGGCTTCCAGGCTGAGCTTTGCCTTCACTGGACTGCAAAATTCCAAAAAAAAAAACAGCACACAAAGAAAAACCAGCAAGCAACACAAAATACCTGCTTGCTTCCTCAGCTACCTCTCTCTACTGAGGCGCTGAGGCCTTCTTTTATGTCAGGTGGCTGGGTGCTAATTGATTACTAATTACTCCCACCTGACACAATAAACCTGGGCAGGGAGGAGAATTTAACCCCATCCCTGCCAATATTTCCAAGGGCAGAGCTCTGCTCTGCCACACACCTTCCCCCCATGTACAAACTCCCCTTTTTAACCCAAGCCCTCCCCCCAAGTGTCCCCTTATGTCCCTCGGGTGGGCGGGGTTGATGTCGGATCCCCCAAGCTTTCTTCAATGGCGGGGACCCCGGACCTTCAAAGCACGCGAACACTGGCAGGGAACCTGGATCCTGGTGGCACCTCTGGTGGCGGAGGCGGGAACGGCAGTCTGTCTCCCTCTGGTGGCGGGCTGAGGAACGGCTGACCTGTCCCCCTCTGGTGGCGGAGGCGGGAACAGCGGCCCGTCTCCCTCTGGTAGTGGAGGCAGGAACGGCAGCCCGTCTCCCTCTGGTGGTGGAGGCGGGAACGGCAGCCCGTCTCCCTCTGGTGGTGGAGGCGGGAACGGCAGCCCGTCTCCCTCTTTTGGCGGAGGCAGGAACGGCGGCCCATCTCCGTCTGGTGGCTGAGGCGGGAATGCGGCCCCTCAGGAACAGCAGGCGGAGATGGTGGACCCTCGGGAGCAGCAAGCGGAGATGGCGGACCCTTGGGAACAACAGGCAGACCCTCGTGATCAGCAGGCGGAGACGGCGGACCCTCGGGAACAAAAGGCAGAGATGGCGGACCCCCCGGAACAGCAGGTGGAGACGGCGGCCACTCCGGCAACGGCAGTTCCAGCTCCTCCGGTGGCAACGGCTCCAGCCACTCCGGCATTGGCGGTGGTGGCCATTCTAGTGGTCTCTGAGGTCGGGCTGGCACCTCCTGCCGTCTGGTCAGTGCGCCTCCACTGAGCTCCTCTCAGCAGCATGTGCAAGGGCTGCTGAGGGGCGTCAGCCTTCTCCCTTTCCGGTTCTCTGGTCCGTGGCTCCTCCCCTTCTGGCTCTCGGGTCCATGACTCCTCCCCTTCTGGCTCCCCTGTCCGTGGGTCCTCCCCTTCTGGCTCTTGGGTCTGTGGCTCCTCCCCTTCTGGCTCTCGGGCTGGCAGCTCCAACCCCTCTGCCTCTCGGGATGGCAGCTCCACCCCCTCTGGCTCTCGGGACGGCAGCTCCACCCCCTCGGGCTCTCGGGACGGCAGCTCCACCCCCTCTGGCTCTCAGGATGGCAGCAGCGGGGGAACCAGCAGGCATGCACCCTCTGCTGGTGGTGGCGATGGAGGCGGAACCAGCATGTACTCTCCCTCTGCTGGTGGAGGTGGGAGCGGCAAGTCGTCCTCCCACGGAGGTGGAGGCAGAACCAGCAGGAACTCTCCCTCTGCTGGCGAAGGTGGAAGCAACACAGTCCCCCCACAGCAGAGGAGGTGGCACCAGCAGGTATTCTCCCTCTGGTGGCGGAGGTGGGAGCGACACACAGTCCTCCCACGGAGGTGGAGGCGGAACCAGCAGATACTCTCCCTCTGTTGGCAGAGGTGGGAGCGACACACAGTCCTCCCATGGAGGTGGAGGTGGAACCAGCAGGTATTCTTCCTCTGCTTGCGGATACCCCTCTTGGGTTGTGGACGCACCGACTCCCCCCACTTGGGCAGTGGATGCACCGACTCCCCCCTCTTGGGCTGTGGATGCACTGACTCCCCCCTCTTGGGCTGTGGACGTTCGGGCTCCTCCCACTCAGGCCCAGGACATTCGGGCTCCTCCCATGCAGGCAGGGGCGTTGGGACTCCTCCCACTCAGGCAGGGCGTTCGGGCTCCTCCCACTCAGGCACAGGGCGTTCGGGCTCCTTCCACTCAGGCGCAGGGGCGTTGGGCTCCCTCCCACTCAGGCACAGGACGTTCGGGCTCCTCCGACTCAGGCGCAGGACGTTCGGGCTCCTTCCACTCAGGCGTAGGACATTCGGGCTCCTCCCACTCAGAGCAGGGCGTTCGGGCTCCTCCCACTCAGGCGCAGGATGTTCGGGCTCCTCCCACTCCAGGTCTGTGTCCTGTAAGACCTCCAGGCAGTGGTGCTCCTCATGCCCGTACTGCATTCAGTGGGTGCACCACTCCTCTTCCATGTTTTCCTTCCTCTCTGCCTCCTTCTCCTCACCTCTGTTTGGGTGGGGCAGATGGCCACTGTGTGCCCAAACTCCCCACAACCAGGGCACCACTCATCTACTATGTAGATTGGGCCGATGTCCCCCGGTGGCAGCTGTCGCCGCTGCCTCTTGCCCCTCTTCCTCCTTCTTCCTCCCATCCTCATTTCTCTGTCTTTTTCAAAATACTCACAAAAATTCACTATTCACAAAAAAAAAATCCTGCAGTACTGCTCTGAGGCTCCTGGAGGCACTATATCCCACTGCTAACACCACATGTGATAGGATGGCGCAAGGGATGAGGCCCAGAGGCAGACTGCAATTCAAACAAAATACTTTTATTAAATAAAAAACACAAAATAAACAGGCATGAGGGCCAAACAAAAGGTTTTTAAAACACAGACAATAAACACAAAGTAAAACTTACAAAAATAAGGCTTCCAGGCTGAGCTTTGCCTTCACTGGACTGCAAAATTACAACAACAAAAAAAAACTGTACACAAAGAAAAACCAGCAAGCAACACTTTATGGAAGAGTGGTGAGAAGAAAGCCATTGCTGAAAAAAACCCATATCAAATCCCATTTGGATTTTGCCAAAAGGCATGTCGGAGACACAGCAAACATGTGGAAAAAGGTTCTCTGGTCTGATGAGACCAAAACTGAACTTTTTGGCCTTAGCGCAAAACGCTATGTGTGGCATAAAGCCAACACTGCTCATCACCCTGAGAACACCATCCCCACGGTGAAGCATGGTGGTGGCAGCATCATGTTATGGGGATGCTTTTCATCGGCAGGGACTGGGAAACTGGTCAGGATTGAGGGCAAGATGGATGGAGCCAAATACAGCCAAATTCTAGAGGAAAACCTGTGTTTCAATCTGCAAGAGACCAGAGGTTCACCTTCCAGCAGGACAATGACCCTAAAAACACAGCCAAAGCAACACTGGAGTGGTTTAAAAACAAGAACCTGAATGTCTTAGAATGGCCCAGTCAAAGCCCAGACCTCAATCCGATTGAGAATCTGTGGCAAGACTTGAAAATTGCTGTTCACCAACGATCCCCATCCAACTTGACAGAGCTTGAGCAATTTTGCCAAGAAGAATGGGCAAAAATTGCAGGATCCAGATGTGCAAAGCTGGTAGAGACTTACCCAAAAAGACTCACAGCTGTAATTGCTGCCAAAGGTGCTTGACTCAGGGGGGTGAATACTTATGCAACCAACAAATGTGTTTTTTTTGTTTAATTAACTTTTGTGTCACAATAAAAAATATTTTGCACCTTCAAAGTGTTAAGTATGTTGTGTAAATCAAATGGTAAAAATCCCAATTAAATCCATTTTACTTCCAGGTTGTAACACTACAAAATGTGGAAAAGTCCAAGGGGGGTGAATTCTTATGCAAGGCACTGTATACACTCACCTCCAAAATTATTGGCACCCTTGATAAAGATGAGCAAAAAAGACTGTATAAAATAAATAATACCAGTACTGAGCTATATTGTAATTTTCCAACATGTAGAATATATTGACTTTATTAATGATTCAATAGAATCAACCAACATTACACATTTCTCAAATTATACATTTATTTCCTAAAAAAAATAAGTTCAGTACTTTGTGCACCCTCCCCTTGCAAGGATAATGGCACTGAGTCTTTTTGTATAATGTTTAATGAGATTGGAGAACACATTGGGAGGGATCTTAGACCATTCCTCCATACAGAATCTTTCCAGATCCTTGATATCCTTCGGTCTGCGCTTATGGACTGCCCTCTTCAATTGAAACCACAGGTTTTCAATGGGGTTCAAGTCCGGAGACTGAGAAGCCATTGCAAAATGTTGATTTTGTAGTCAATAAACCATTTCTTTGTGGATTTTGATGTGTGCTTGGGGTCATTGTCTTGTTGGAAGATCCACATGTGGCCAAGTTTCAGCCTCCTGGCACGGGCAACCAGGTTTTTGGCTAAAATGTCCTGGTACTGGGTAGAGTTCATGATGCCGTTGACCTTAACAAGGGCCCCAGGACCAGTGGAAGCAAAACAGCCCCATAACATCAAAGATCCACCACCATATTTTACAGTAGGTATGAGGTTATTTTCTGCACACGCATCCTTCTTTTGACGCCAAACCCACCGCTGGTGTGCGTGGCCAAAGAGCTCTATTTTCGTCTCATCTGACCATAGCACCTGGTTCCAATCAAAGTGCCAATGCCGTTTAGCAAACTCCAGACGCTTACGTTTGTTGGTTGCTCTCAATAAAAGCTTTTTTCTGGCAACCCTTCCAAATAGCCTATTGGCATGGATTAATTGTAGATTTGGAAACTTGATGACCCCAAGATGCAACCAAGTTCTGTAATTCTCCAACTGTGGTCCTTGGATTTCCCTTTGCCTCCTGAACCATCTGCCTCACTGTGCATGGGGGCAAGATACACTTGCGTCCTCTATCAGGCAAGTTTACCACTGTTCCAGTGGTTTTGAACTTCTTAATTATTGCCCTAATAGTGGTAAGTGGTATATTTAGTTTTTTAGCTATTGTTTTGTACCCATTGCCTGATTTATGAAGGACAACAACCATTTGTCTCTTTTCATTTGTGAGTTATTTGCCTTTCCCCATGGTGACGGAAGACAAATGGATTTCATATGTTACCTCATTTTTATACCCCAGTGAAACAGGAAGCCATGGAAGGCCACAATACAGTTCCTTAAGACTGAGATGAACTTAAAGAAGTAGAATGTTATTATTATTATTATTTGTTTATTTAGCAGGCGACTTACAGAGACTAGGGTGTGTGAACTATGCATCAGCTGCAGAGTCACTTACAATTACACCCGAAAGACGGAGCACAAGGAGGTTAAGTGACTTTGCTCAGGGTCACACAATGAGTCAGTGGCTGAGGTGGGATTTGAACCGGGGACCTCCTGGTTACAAGCCCTTTTCTTTAACCACTGGACCACACAGCCTCCTTATGTTAATGCAGATTTAATTAGTTAGATTTTATTTATAAGAATCTTTAAGGGTGTGTGACAGGATGACTGGGCGGTGACGTCACGGCAGAAGCAGGAACAAACGACAGAGAGAGGTGGAGTTTGGTGGAGCTGAGCGAATGCTTTCGCTCAGCATTTAATGAATAAACAGACAGAAAATAAACAGTTTTAACAAAACACAGGACACGGCACTAGCCAAAATAAATAGACAAACAAAGCGGACTATACAGACAAGCGAACAAACACGGTGAGTGAAAACATATACTAGATTTACTTTTTTAGTTTCTCCTTCTCCACACCGTTCTCCACTCACGAACACCCAACCCGAGTGAGTGAAAACATGCTGTTTTTATGCAGTTGTACCGAGACTTCGATTGCTAGTCAATCATTCAATTGGAATCTCGGTACAACTGCACGTGAATTAATTAAGTGCACTCCCGTGACCACACATTACATTTTAACCAGCACGTGAAGTGATTTGTGCCCTCCTCGTGCCTAAATACAAATCTACATTTTTAAATCACACGTGAAACACAGACCCGTTTATATCCTGTGTACCGATGACTATACACCAACATTTACACACAACACGTAACATATAATACACAGGGGGGGGCACTTTGCCACATGGTGCCAATAATTCTGATACCTATCTTTTTGAGAAAATGTTTTATTACTTGTTAATAAAAAACGTTTTTCTCTGAGCAATTTTATTAGAATAAAAGTATATATGGTTTTCCCATATATTTGAGCACAAAATATAGCTCATTACTTGTGTTTTTTTATTTTATACAGCCTTTTTTGGTCATCTTTATCAAGGATGCCAATCATTTTGGAGGTGACTGTATATATATATATATATATATATATATATATATAGCACTGTGACAGAGATCGAATGGTGCTTGGTGTTAGATCTCTCTCTCTACCTGTGAGGGCACTGTGTAACGGGAACAGAGTACCCTTAACTAAATGGCACGACAATTTATTCCGCAGGGTAGGTGGAAGTTGGTCATCTAGGAAAGGTTAGTGTTTTGTTAACTGTCGTCTGTTTTTGAATAGACTACCAGTTGCACGATCCAGAGCTGTAGCGAAAGCCAACATAAACCCAGACATCACTTTCACCTCTGCATTTCACAGAGAACTGTATTACACCACTTGCATGTATTCACTATCTCTAAGAACTGTGTTTGTGTTTTGTGTTTAGTGTTGGTGTGTAAAACTGGACTTTTGGTTACGGGTCAAACCTGGGGAATTACAAATAGCGAGTGATACATGCCGCTGTATCACTCCAACATTATTATTTACAGGTGTTTGCCATAAGGCTCTGGACATTGTTAATTAAATCAATAAACACCCTTGCACCTGGAAATCATTGTCTGTCTGTTTGGTGTCCACTCTGCATTGCACTCACCTTTATTCACTCACCAATTTGCCACAAGCACATATTTAGAAAAAAAAGTTCTACTTTGAAATGATGTGTTTATAAATGTACCCGGTTCTACATTATCGATGGGGGCCTGAAAGTCATAGTTAAATCAACCCCTGCTGGAAAAACTTGATCTCATAAAATGACTCAAATAATGTATAAAAAAAAAATACATAAAAAAGTTATAATTACCTTGTTCTGTCCTTATGTTGTCTTGATGACATTGCATATTTTCGATTGTGATTTTCGGCAGAAATCCGGGCCCGTGTCAATACAGTACTGTTGGGTGAAAGCATCAACAGTCCACAGGGCAGCATTTGAGGAAGGTAATCGTACTGGTGTGTTTTACAGCAGCAGGTTATCGCTGTGTACTTTATTTGGTGGAAGGATTTCATCAGAAGAAACAGCAGCATGTTCTTCAGAGCTATGATCAATGTAGGCTGGACCCGTCGCCGTACTAGTATCATCAATTACACACTCATCATCATTACTAGTACGACTAGTAGTATTAGCATCATCACCGGGAGTCTGTGTACTGTTATTAATGAAGTAACTGGTTATGCTACGCAGTTTTGCATTCTGATCTTCAACTTCTGCTTTGTGCCTCCGTTTTTGAGCACCACTTACATTTTTTCATCATTATTTTCTTTATCGGTTGGACTTGTTTGTTCGTTCTCCTATATTTATAGTCTCCCGCACTGCACCTCACCCGCGCCTGCAGCAGACAGCAGTGCATGCATACACACCTACGCCGCTGACAGTGTAACGCACGTGCCTTACTGTAAATGACTGCAGTGCGGAAATAAAATGCAAACTACAACACCTCGACAACATTATTGTGTGGCACTTAAAATATTATACACTTTTTAAATAGTTTGTTTTTAAAAATATAGCACCAAGTTCTTAATATATACACACATTCTCTATTGAAATGTGTCGCGATTCGCAATGTGTAGACTTAAAAAAAATATATGTATGTAGTCGTTATGGGACCCCTCCGAGTGTGGGCTGGCGCCACGGATCCATTGGCGCCATTGTATCCCCAGCTCTGGCCAGAGGTAGTACAACACCAGACTGAACACAGTGTAAATGTTAAATGAACTCAGGGACACAACAAAAGTTGGTTGTATTTTACCACATTTCCATGAATCACGTAACCCAGCTACGTGCTCGATTTGCCTTCCCACATCTCCGTTTCCATGTTTTTAAATTTCTCATTTTGGCTAACAATTCGGGAGGAAATTACATTAATAAATGTCAATCAAAAATGTTGTAGGGGGCGGGAACATACCGTATAACGGGACATTTTGGCTGGTATTAAAGTCGGTGGATTTGCTACCTTGGGGGATATTTATGCGATGCAGTTTTGCATTTATACTTTTAATTCCGAAAAGATTCAAATAAATGTTTACTTAATGAAATCTGTCTGCTAAAACAGTATCTCATTTACAGTAACTTGTTATATTAGCATCTACAATGTCACTGCTCAACTTGGAGAACAAAAAAATCAGTTAGACTAGCAAGCACTGGTAAAATCAGCTCTGTTTTATACTGTGCAGAATTTATTTAGTTTTGTTGATGGATGTTGCGATACCTGCACGGTGTGTGTCTTTAGTAATATCTAAAACGTATCGACAATAACAGTCACCCATTCTGTTACAGGCTTTCTAACAAGCGTGGCATAAACTAAACCCTGTTTTCAAGCAAATTGGCTTCATCACTGCTATTCTCATATCCACTTTGACATCCGACACATTACTTCCCTTGTCCAGCGTTTCTTTCCCTGTTCTGCATACCAGTCTGCCAAAGGTATATGTACTGCATGAAACAAATGCAAAAGAATATCTAGATGGATTATCTTTAAAATGATTGACAATTTGACTGTAATGCCTTTTGTATTAGACCAATTCAAGCGCACTCTACATGACTCAAGTTGGCTGTCCGTGGAAACAAGGTATTTGTGTATTTAAAAGAATTCAAGTGTCACATCCATAATTTACATTTTTGACAGGCAGAGGAAGAACAAATACTAATAGTGTGATATCTCTGAATTGTGTTTTATATTTATGTACAATACATATAAATGTATGTCTAGAGTCTTGTATAGAACCTTGGATAAATAGGCAGCAGGGTACATTATATTTTCAAATAGTTGACAGATTGATTGTTTTTAAGCAGATAATCCCGAAGCATGTTTAGTGCTAATGCACATTCATTGGATCAGTTGTGGATTATTTGGCAAAATAAGAGAATACTTGTCTTAAGTATCGTGTTACTGATCTGCAGAAAATAAGCAATTTAACTTTAGCAAAGGTCACAAATTCTAAAATGGAAACTTTCAGGAAAATGAATTTGCAGAATTTAGATAAGAAGTTAGACTGTAGCAATTTGGCTGTGAACCAACTTCAGAAACATCCAATGCAATAAAACATTTAGTAACCTAATCTGGTAGGCTTGCCCATCTAAAATGAATCTGTACTGCTGCAGTGAGCTTTGCTTTAGACACATTTTAAATAAATAAATAAATACATAACTACAAACATACATATGACATCAAAAAAAGTGTTTACTGAGATATATGTTTTAAGAAAAAGTATTCACTTAATAGATTCTAAAATGGGTGCATGTTATATTCTGAAATTTACAGTTGACTTTATAATCCTGTCTCATTTTCTTTTGTATTATTTACTAACTGGTATAGTGTAATAAAGATTACTCTAAACAAATCTTTAAAGGCACGCTGTGGTTTTGAGCCTAATCCTCTATGTTCATTGCAAGGTATATTCAATTAGCAGTGCCTGCTTGCAGAGAGAACATTACACGTGGCCAGCATTAGTAAAAATGAGCCAAACTGACATCTATAACGGTGATGCACAGGCATCCAGGCTGTCAGTATGGCTACTGCATGGTTATAATAACATGATTATCAGTATGCTCATTTCGAAAAACTAGAAATAAACACAAAAGAAGATTAATTTAAGTGAGCATAAGTTCTTAGTGTTGTTTTTTGTTGTTGTTGTTTTTTAAGATTTGCAGATGTTTCTTTATTTAAAAGTACAACTACAATGAAAAAGCGTCAACTCTAAACCACAAAATTGTGTCTGGAGCTTGACATGAAAAGACTGTCAAGAAATGTTAAAACAATACACATTAATGTATTTACTTAAGCATTACATAATAAGCCAGATTTCATTGAAGTCTGAAAGAAGTGTTTTTGTGAACAGTTGGACTGGCACGCCTTTTATTCCTCCTCATTCTACAAAGCCTGGTAAAAAATGCGCCAACAGGCCTGTTTTTAGCTACCTTTTTGAGCTCTGTAGTTTTTACTCTTGAACTTGATGGATAAGATCAAAGCATGTATTGAGAGTATACATTATTTTAGTAACACATTTCAATGAGGTAGTTGGACAATGTATTTTCCAGCATCAAATTCTGACAGAACTTGGAGTAATCTAGTAGTACATGGAGCTCTACTCAGAGCCTAATAGGTCTGTTCACGTTCTCAAGTCCCCTGTCTGACCCTTTCTTCCTTTTGCTGACACATTTCATGCAACAGTGTATTAATTAAGCAATAAGGCACGAGAGGGCATGAGTTGTGCTGGATATTGTGACTTCTTGGTGCGTTGGCCTGCAACCAAAATATTAAAATATCCAGAGTTAAAAATTCACGAAGAGTCGTTTCACAAGACGATGGCTGATTCCAACTAAAAGAAGGAACATACAACTCAATATCTGACAACTGGATCCGACCGAAGTTACAGAAAATGACTGGTATGTACTAAAAGAAATACCAGAACAGCATCTTGTTTAAAATAGCAAACTAGTTCATAGTGAAAATTAATGTAAACTGGAAGATATGACAAGAGACCTTGATGTCTTCAGTATCTTCCATGACAGCAGGTAGTTTGACAGGTGTTTTCTTTAATTTTGCATGGTGCAGTGATATGTGGTTAAGCACAGGTGCAGTGATTTACCTTTGTTCCTAAGACATTGTGCTGGATAGTGTAACGGCTTGGAACACTGAAGGACCATGCAGCATTCTAACACACCATTTTATAAAGTATATTTGAATAGGTACTCCCAGAAACAATAATGTCACATAGAAACTAGGTGCATAATGTGTACCTTATCTTAAATAAACATGTGTCTTCAGTAGTTTTTGTTTAACTTCTCGCTAATAATATTAAAATCCCCTTGTTGAAATATTGTAATTAGTGAAATTTAAATTCCAGTGATTTGCAGAAATAAAACTGTAAGGGCTGATGAAATAAAATACAACTGGTTTCACAAAGCATTGTTGCTTGTTACTGGTACTGAAACCTGACAGTGAGTTAATTCATTCATTCAAAACAGCAATTTCTTAAAATCTTTTGAGCATTAAATCCCCCCAAATATATCTACAGTGACTAGTGTAATTCAAGGTTTTTTGTATATATTTCATTTTTTTGAAATTTGCAGACAAAGGAAATAGTTTATTTTGTGGCAAACAAAAGAGTAGGGGTACTAAAGTGTTGTGGCTGTCAAAAAAGTTGAAAACCAGTTGCAATCAAGACGGAAGTCTAACGTGAAATAGACTAAACATGCACGTTGCTGTTAACGACTTTTTAGGGAATGCTTTGCGGCAGCAGTTTTTCTTTGCAGTTCAGCCTTAGATGAATATGGAAATATGGGCACCCCTGCATAAATTTGCAAAAAGGGGGCGGGGATAGTGCAAATGAGGGTTCTCAAATATTATAATGAGATGTACTAAAGCTGCCGGCAATTGTGACGCTTACAATTGCATCAATTTGTTAAGAACTTTTGAAAGCATGTTTTAAACAGTCGCAATTGATGCTGGCATTTCCCAGTCTGCCTTTTCTCATGCCTTGCCAGTTGTGCTCAATGCATTTTTTAGGTGAACATCCAAATACCTATTTTCCCCTAAAAGCAGGGTGTACTTACATGCCTTGAAAACTAATTTCTATTACATTTCTGGTCTCCCCACATGTGTCGCTAACCCCTCCAGCTTATTTTGAACATCTGTAAAGGAAACACACCTATTCTATTAATGTACAGGTGGTTTGTTATTGTGCATAATTTAGCACTGCACCACTGACTAACTTAAATAAAAACTAACCCTATACATTTGGCTTATGTAGGCTACTCATGATAATACGAATTAGTGGTATAATGCAAAATATGTTGCTGGTCCCTTGAAATTCGTATTGACAAGAATTGACTGTCCTCCTGTAAGTATCATAACTTGTCAATGCAGCACCATGATCTATTTTGTGTTAATTGTCTAGGACAAGATAATAATAATAATAATAATAATAATAATAATAATAATAATAATAATAATAATAATAATAATAAAATGCTAAACTCATTTTGTTTCAATTTAAAATAATATTTTATCGCATTGTACACCAATGTGTACAATACAGCAGCATGATTTATTTTGTGTAACCAGTAGCCTGCAGGCTAAAGTAAAAAGGAAGTGTGCTAGGTATTCATTTGATTTCACTACTGTACGGTATAATGTATTGGCGTACTGTACAGATTTATATTTTTTCATAATGTAATGTGTAGCCTACCCAAAATACATTAATGTCATTTCAGCACAATGATTTATACATTTAAAATACACTGAGCACTATAATTGTATGTGTGCATGATTTTATTGTTTATTTATTTGTTTATTTAGCAGATGCCTTTATCCAAGGCTACTTACAAAGACTCGGGTGTGTAAACTATGCATCAGCTGCAGTCACTTACAATTACGTCTCACGTTTAAGTGGAGTTTAAGTGACTTGCTCAGGGTCACACAATGAGTTAGTGGCTAAGGTGGGATTTGAACTGGGAACCTCCTGGTTACAAGCCCTTTTGTTTAACCACTGGACCACACAGCCTCCCCTATTGTATTTTTTTAAACCTGACACCTCCTTATGTCAGACAAACATGTCTGGTTTAGCGAGGGACTACTGTATGATTATGAAAAGCTTTTTGATAGTGAGACAGGGTGATGTTGTGGTGACGTCAGGCCAGAAGCAGGAAAGGAAAAACTGACACCAGTACTGCAGTGAAAAGACGTTGTGTACCGTTTATTTCAATAATACAAAAAATAAAATATTTTAACAAAAATAAACTACGCTCACAGAGCAAAACAAAATGTTAAACAAAACAGTCATGAACATAAAATAACCCGGTCCGGCTGGGCAATTACCTTCACAGACCCTATGAGGTACGTTTAGTTTAGTTTTGTTTTGTTTTGGTTTGGTTGCTCTTGTTCTGCTCTCGTTCTGCTCTTGTTCTGCTCTCGTTCTCCTACGTTCCTCCTCCGAATCCCCCCCTTCTGAGTCGAGAGTGGGTGTTTTATATTCGTGGCTGGAGCCTTAATTACCTATTAATAAATTAACTTACTAAAGCTCCAGCCACATTCCCACAAGAGTTCTAAGGAAGGGGTTTTAACCCCATCTCCACTGACTACATATTACAAGGCTGGCTCTTTCGCCGGTCTCAAACAGTAAATAATAAAAGACGGACGGTGCTCGACCGCCTGCACATTAACACAATAATAATAATGATAATACAAAACATACAAATAATAATACAGGGGCAGGGTGTACCCCATCACAGATAGAAACACATTTTTTTTATTTATTTGTGGACCCACTATAAAACTGCTTTTCATTATTTATTCAAAAAAATGTCTCGAAATGCTAGAGATCTCGGTAAGATGACGCAACAAATATTTAAATTAGTATATTGCGGCTCTCTTGATTAAAATATTTTCTCTTAGTACATACGACAAAATGTATATTTTGAAAAATGTTGCAACAGAAAAGCAAATTTGTGGTATGTTTGCGCTGCGACTGGCCCATCTTTGTACATCTATCCCAAAGTGTGTCTCTGTGGAATACTCTGCTTAAATTTAGAAGCTGAATCACACAATGTTTCAAATGTAATGTGCAAATTATTGAGCTTAGCATAACAAAGCGGATAAGGACAGGACCTTGGTTTAATGTGTAATCCTAAAGAAAAGGGCTTGAAACCTGAAGGTCCCCGGTTCAAATCCCACCTTAACCACTGACTCTTTGTGTGACCGTGAGCAAGTTACTTAACCTCCTTGTGCTCCGTCTTTCAGGTGAGACGTAGTTGTAAGTGACTCTGCAGCTGATGCATAGTTCACACACCCTAGTCTCTGTAAGTCGCCTTGGATAAAGGCGTCTGCTAAATAAACAAATAATAATAATAATAATAATAATAATAATAATAATCATAATAATAATAATAATAATAATAATAAAGCAGGAAGCAGGGGCTGCAACATTTCCTTACTCAAGCACACTTTCACAAATAGAAAACAATCTCACTCATTGGATATGTAGTTATCTAAAACACCATTAGATGCATTACTATACTGTGTTAAGCATTGTACGGACAAAGTGATTCTTCTTTTTAGATACGGTACTGTGACCGAGCTGTTGTTGAGTGGCGTGTGGGTGGTGACATCACGGACCAGAAACAGAAACCAAAACAAGGAATGGTGGTGGTGAAACACAAAACAAAAAGGCACGTTGGCCAAACAAACAAGTATTGTGCTGGTTTTTAGCCAGCACGTCTAGCAATTGTTTTAGGCTCACTCTCCCACAGCCTTACGTCTCTCCTCTGACACTCTCCACTTTCTGAGTCGAGAGTGGGTCTTTTATATTCTGGCCGAGGGGTTAACTAGCTGTTAATTAATTATCCTATTACCCCTCAGCCATAGTCTGCACGAGTTTAGTAAGGATGTGTGACTGTCAGCTAGTTAAATAAATCACTAGCTGATCAGTCACGCATCCTCACAAGGTTTTTAAAATATGAATATAAAACAATAACACGTATGCGGCGCTTCGCCGTAATATAAACATATAAATCATAATATAAAATAAATAATAAACAAAGGGGCGGGACACTCCGCCACAGGTACTTCAAGAATGTTTTAAATATGATTAAATACATCTTTAGCTGACTTGAAAAGATGAGGAAATGGTGTATGGTAACTGCCCCACAACCTGCATTAATAAAGAACAATTCACATGTTTCAGGTTATGGTTCACCCTGCAGAGGAGAAGCACTTTAAAGAGTTGGACTATGTTACTCTGGAACTTTGTTTTCCGGAAGGCTCATGTTTTAATTAGCAGTCTTGAGCTGTACTTGTTGAAACTGTAACATTCTGACCCATTCAGCAGAAGGAGACACAAGCCTCGGAGCTGTTATCATCATATGATGAGTATGCTTTTGTTGTCAAGAAAGTCTGCTGATCTTCCTATCCCAATGAATCTTCAGGTTTTCCAGCCTCTATTAGGATAAGGAATAAAAAGACATTTGACCATTTCATACAATGCAAATTACGATCCTGAGAACTCCTCACTAAATATTAATGAACATTGTGAAGTTAAAAGAGGAAAAGAGCTGATAAGTTTGGGAATTCAGTTGTAAATGTCATATTGAAAGATAAAGAGGATTGATGTATTATGGTTTCAAAAATTGGTAACGATTACCATTTCAGGTATCCAAAATGTATGACTCAGAGATATGCAGGTCTTTATAAAAAGTTGAAATTGTTCACACTGCACAAAGAATAACAACACTGTATTTTACAAGAGGATTTTTATCAAAGTGACATCTTTCATTTACTTCTGGACTTTAATGCTAGGAGCTAGAAGGGTAATACAATCTGTTTTAATAATATTTTCTGATCATTTTAAAATGTCATTTCTTAACTCTATCATTCATTTTAAAAACCCTATTTGCATGGTTCATTTTTTTTAAAGAAGATAATGTAGTACATTGTTTTTCCAGCACATGAATTAAAAGCACACACTTAATGTAATCAGTTAAAATCTGACTGGATGGAAGTTGTTTACATTCATCATGTCATTGCGCTCACTCACTCTCAGTCTCGTATGAGTTGGCTGTGTGTGTTAGTTTGATTAGAAGTGTGTAATGACTGCGCTCTAAGATGTACGTTATGAATTAAAAAGACAAATAAATACAAAATAATGTCTAAAGCTTGTGTTATGTTCAAATAAAGAAACCGAAGATGTTGAACTGCAACAACCTATGAGTCATCCGAATTTCATGGGTACTTGTGGAAGGGTGGTGGGCAATTCACTGACACAAGGAGACAGTACTTTTATTTGACCCGCCCGGCTTATCCACTAAAACAATCGGACTGTTCCAGTCACTTTGGGACTCCTCTATTACCCCTAGTCTAAGCATCTCATCAATCTCCGCCTTTACTACCTGCCTTTTGCGCTCAGGTATGCGGTACGGCTTCTGGCGAACTAGCGCCCCCGGCTCAATCTCAATGTGATGGTGGGCTACTCGAGTCTGCCCCGGACGGAGAAAACACATCAGGAAATTCCGCCACCAGCTCGAGCCTGACATTTCTGTGTTGGTGTCAGATTATCTGCAATCTGTAACGCCCCTGTTTGCAAACACAGAAAGATCAGGTCCCATGTCGGTGACGCCATCTGCTTGCGCCACTAACAAAGCCTCCTGCTGTAACCAAGGCTTCAACAGGTTTACATGGTAAATGTGCTTTTCTCTCCGCTGTTCGCTGGCAGATCTCATAATCCACCGCCCCAACCCGGCGTAACCTCAAACGGTTCTTGCCACTTCGCCAGAAGTTTGGACTCAGAGCTGGGTAACAACAGAAGCACCTTATCCCCGGCTGAAACGCGCAACCGGGTCCCCTGTTATATTGGGTCTCCTGCCTGTGCTGAACCTGCTGCAAATTGTCATCGCCCATTTTCCCACAGACTCAAGACGTTTGCGCAGGTCCAACACATACCGGACAGTATTGGTCGAATTGTCCTGCTGTTCCTCCCACATCTCTCTGACCAGATCGAGCACACCCCGGGGTCTCCGACCATACAGCAACTCGAATGGTGAAAAGCCCGTGGAAGCCTGGGGTACCTCTCTGATACAAAGAGAAGGGGAGGAATCAGCTGGTCCCAGTAATGCACGTCACTACTAATAAATCTGCGCAACATGTTTTTGAGGGTCTTATTAAAACGCTCCACAAGACCATCAGTCTGGGGTGAAACCGAGGTCCTAATGGTCTTATCCCCAAAGTTTACATGTTCCGCGGACTAGCCGGGACATAAAGTTGGTGCCTTGGTCGGTCAGTATTTTGTTGGGGATCCCCACCCTGGAGAAAACCTTCACGAGCTTGTTGGCAACAGATTTAGCAGACGCAGATCAGAGGGGAATGGCCTCTGGATAACGCGTAGCATACTCCAAAATGACCAATAGGTGTGTGTATCCTGCTGCACTTCTTTCTAGCGGTCCCACTATATCTACTCCAATACGCTCAAACGGAGCTTCCACTAAGGGCAATGGCACCAGTGGAGCTCGTAGGACGGCTCTAGGGCTAGCTTTCTGACACTCCCCACAGCGTTCGCAAAAACGTCTGACGTCACCATCCAGCCCCAGCCAATAGAACCATGTCACGAGCCTCGCTTTAGTCTTGTCCCTTCCCAAATGACCAGACAGGGGAATAGCGTGAGCAAGCTGCAAAAATCCTCCTTAAAGGGCTGAGGAATGAGCAACTGGTGACGACTTCCCCGCCTGGGGTAATTTTTCAACACGGTACAAAAGGTCTCAATCAATTTCAAAGTGAGGGTACGTGGCGGCGCGTCTGGGCTCGACCACACGACCATTAACCACAGCTGCTTGGTCAAAGAGCCTGCCCAGCATGTTGTCACGCCCTTGCTCGAGTCGGAAGTCACGGGAAAGAGCTAAAAAATCAGCTCCCATGGTTTCCAGCCCGGGATCAGGTCGGTCCTGAGCGGAGGCAGCAAGCCAGACCCCTGCGCTGGCTACGGCCTCCCTCCAGTCTTTTCACCAATCGTCCCCACCTGAAACTTCAGACTCTCCATTGCCAGCCCTCATTCTTAGCGGCCCGGCGTTCCCGTTTAGTTTTATGGGTCTAAATCTATGGCAATAGCAATCCGCGTCACGAAAGGGAAATATCTCGCCAATTACTTCCTCTTTCTTAGCCAATAAGGAGGATGGGGCCGCCACAGCAGCCAACCAATTTTAAACTGCTCGCAGTCCCATCCCAGAACTACCGGTACCGGCAATCGAGGACACAAACCCAATTGTACTCGCGTCACCTGCTGGCCAATTTTCAGATTTACATACATTTTAGGATAAGTGCGCACATCCCCATGAATACATTTAATATGCACCTGTCCCGTTATTTGTTTATGCCCCGGTGAGATTAAGCTCTCTTGTATCAGGGACTGACTACACCCTGAATCTAAGAGAGCCTGGGTTTGTGTATCATCCACTGACACAGGAATCACAAAACCTGTCTGCTGGAGTGACTGATGGAATGGAACAGTCTTACCTGGTCGAATGACGTCACATCCCATAGCGGGGCAATCCCAGTCGATGTGGCTCACCTCCCAGCTTGTTCCACACATCAGTGAACTGGTTTCTCGCCAGGAAGCTTCAGCAGGAGGTTGAAACACAGCACCCATCAAAGGGGCTCGACGGTAGGGTGGCCGTGCGAGTCCCCGCAGCCTGTGGGTGACCCCACTCTGCCCCAGTTCTCGGGCCGGGAGATCCCACCGCCACACCCCGTCCAAAGACCTTGCTCCCCCCCCCCAGTCCCTTTGCCCTCCCTGCGGCAAGTAGAGGGGGTGATGCTGGTGTAGCGCGGTTTCCAGGCAGCTTAGCGGGCGTTGGTTCCGCTGCCTGGTACTGCTCTGCCAGTTGGATCGCCAACTCTAGGGTGGCGGGTGCCTGCCGTTGCACCCACACCCGCGGTTCCGGAGGAAAGCACTGCAGGAACCGCTCGACCAACACTACCTCCACCAGCCTGGCAGTGGTGGTACTTCCTGGGTTCAACCATCCCCGGGCGTAATCCTGCAAACAATTCGCGATGGCCCTGGGGTGTTCCTCCGCCAAGAAGTTCTCCTCCCTTAACTTGCGGCGGTAGCCCTCCGGAGTCGCACCCACGCGGTTGAGGATGGCAGCTTTCAGCGTGGGGTACTCCATCATTGCCTGCCGGATCCAGGGTCATCGCCACCGCCTGTACCTCCCCAGTCAGCTGGGCAGGAGGTAGCTAGCCCACTGCTCGCGGGCCCACCCGGCAGAGATCGCCATCGTCTCAAATAGCTCCAGGTATGCTTCTGGCCGATCCTCTGCCGTCATTTTCGTGGGCCGCTGTAGCCATGGGTCTGGCCCCGCAGCTCTTCCACTCCCCTGCACCACCGCAGTAAGGGTTTCACGCAGGAGATCCATTAAGGTGGTAAACTGCTGGGGATCCATTCTGCTCCCTGGTTTTGCACTGCTTTGTGTGGGCAGTGCCAGTGAATCCCGCTTCTGACCACCACGTGTGGAAGGGTGGTGGGCAATTCACTGACACAAGGAGACAGTACGATAGGTTGCGGATGCAACCCCGGTTCCCTGAAAGAGAAAATAACCATCAAATATGGGGATATTGCCGTCAGGCAGTAGCGATTGGCTGAGCTTTTATAGCAAAGCTGCCGATAGGCCTCTGCGCGAGCTGCCACGTAAGCCCGCCCCCCTGGGAGCTTACTATACGCAGCGCACAGAGACTCACGCCCTCTTTGCTCTTCAGGCCGTGAAGACCTCTGGAGCGACCACGAGTTGATGGTTATTTTCTCTTCAGGGAACCGGGTTGCATCCGCAACCTATCGCTCCTTTCAAGTCGAAAATAACCATCAAATATGGGGACAGTGTACCCAAGCTGTCGCGAGGGAGGATTCTCGGCAGTAGGACAGACTTACGCCATAACGCAACTGTGTAGGGAATACATCTACGCGATATGCGGAGCTGCGCCGCAGCCGCCTATGCTCGCAATGACACCTGTCCTAAGGTGGAATAGTCAACACCATGCTGACAACCACTCTATACGTCCGCATCTTGAGGGATCATAGAGTGTAGTACAGATGCTCGAACAGTGGAGCAGAGGAATCCAGCACGCTTAACCGTAAAACCTCATAAAAGTATGCGGTGTAGCCCAACTGGCTGCAGCGCAAATGTCAGACACCGCACCCCTCTAAAGAGGGCCCAGGATGTCGCCATACCCCTAGTGGAATGCGCCTTCAACTGCCCTGGTGGCGGAAGGCCTGCAGATTCATAAGCTAATTTAATAGCATCCACTATCCAGTGGGAAAGGCGTTGTTTAGACAACGGCTGACCCAAAGTCCTAGAACCATGGCATATGAACAACTGTTCAGTTTGCCTCACAGCCGCTGTACGGTCAATATAACATCTCAATGCCCGCACGGGCAGAGCCTGTGTAATCGTTCTTCCTCTGGGGAAGAAAAAGGAGGAGGATGGAACGCCATCAACTCGACTGGTTGGTTCATATGGAACGGGATATGACCTTGGGTAAAAGGCGGGTTTGGGCATGGAGACCTTAGAACCGTCTCCCGCGAAACGAAAGTACATGAAGAATGCACTGACAGTGCGTGTAACTCGCCACGCCGCTTTGCTGAAACCACTGACAGCAAAAACGCAGTTTTTATAGACACGAAGCTTCATGTCCACGCTGTGGAGAGGCTCGAACGGTGCCTTGGTAAGGGCTTCCAGCACCACATCAAGGCTCCATGACGGTAGACTGGTCGTCCCTGGAGGCCGCAAACGCCTTGCGCTCTTTAGGAACTGCGATGCCAGGAAATGGCAACCTGGTGACAAACCGTCAATACGCATATGGCAAGCCGATATGGCGGCTAAGTACACTTTAAGTGTAGAGGAGATTTCCCTCATCTAACAGTTTCTGTAGAAACTGTAAGATCACTGCCATAGGGCAGGATATTGGGTCATGGCCTTCCGCCAGACACCAACTCTGAAACAACTGCCACTTATACGTATACTGCGACCTAGTAGAGGGTGCTCTAGCACTCTGAATGGTCGAAATAACCGCCGCTGAGAGCCCTAAGGCTGACAGGCTCCCGTTCAGGGCCAAGCCCATAGCTGCATGAGCTTGGGGCTCGGGTGCCATAGCCCTCCTTGGGCTTGGGACAACAGGTCCGCCGCAGAGGGAGCTCCCTCGGCCGACCGTGCAACAACTGCACCAGGCTCGAAACCATATCCTCCGAGGCCACCGAGGAGCGATCAGGATCACTGTCGCTTGCTCTACCCTGACCTTCTCTAAGAAGGCGGGGAGCATCGGAATCGGTGGAACGCATATAGGAGCCCTGGCGGCCATTCGTGAGCCAGTGCATCGACTCCTAGGGGCTGTGGAGATCCTTCACTGAGAACCATAGGGGCAGTGCGTGGTCTCTTGCGAAGCAAAGAGATCCACCTGGGCTGTGCCGAACCATTCCCAGATGCGCTCTACCACTTGAGGGTGGAGACGCCATTCGCCAGCAAGAGGGCCTCCTCTGGATAGGAGATCCGCTGCGTAGTTGACTCTGCCCGGTAGATGAACCGCATGCAGAGAGGTTAAACGCGGTTGTGCCCATAGCAACATCCGTGCTACCATCCGGTGAAGACCGGGGACCGCAAGCAGCCCTGGCGGTTGATGTACGCCACAACTGTGGTGTTGTCTGACCGCACTAACACATGCTTGCCTAGAAGCACTGGCAAGAAGTGCCGGAGGGCGAGGTCCACCGCTCTGAGCTCCAGAGCATTGATGTGGGCTGACCTCCAGGGTCCTGACCACACTCCACGGGTCCCTGTCCCGTTCCAGACTGCTCCCCAACCGTGGTTGGAAGCGTCGGTCGTGATGACCTGTCTCCTGAAAATGGGACCCAAGCGTACGCCTTGGCGGAGGTTTGATGGAACTTTCCACCAGCGTAGCGCTTCCCAGCAGGCTCGGGATACCCTTAGCCTGCGGTGTTTGTCTCTCCGCGGATGCAACGCGAAGGCATTGAACCAGGCCTGCAGAGGTCTCTGGTGTAGTAAGCCCAAAGGAAGGGCTTGTGAGGCGGCAGCCATCAACCCCAGCATGCGCTGACACAGCTCCATGCTGACTGTCTGTCTCAACCTGAACAGGGAGAGACACCGTTCTAATGAGGCACAATATATGTGGGCACAGTACAACTACCACGCGGTTGTTTTTCTTTTTTACACACCGCAGGCAGTATGTGGGAGAGCAGTGCAGGCTCCACACACGCGGTCTAGCCAAGGCAAGACCGGGGCTGCAGACACGCGCTGCCAAGGCCAACATAGCGCGCTTCACAAAATATATACACACACAGAATATATACAATTTTAATACAAAACCCAAAACACAACACTAATAATCAAAATAATTATTAACACAGGAAAGACGGAGACCACGAGACAACGCGATGCAAAGCAAAGCGTGAAGGAAATATATAAAAATATATAAAATATATACACAATTTATATAATCCTTACAACAACAAAAACGTAACTGAATAAAACCCAGAGAAGGGCAAAACCAGCTTCTCAAGCTTTTAAGCTTATCGAGTACAACAGCTACGAGCTCTAATACCTACCGCTACCAATGCTGAAGACAAAGAGGGCGTGAGTCTCTGCGCCGCGTATAGTAAGCTCCCAGGGGCGGGCTTACGTGGCAGCTTCGCGCCAGAGGCCTATCGGCAGCTTTGCTATAAAAGCTCAGCCAATCGCTACTGCCTGACGGCAATATCCCCATATTTGATGGTTATTTTCGACTTGAAAGGGAACTTTATTTGTAACACCGCTCAGGCGCACTGATTTATTTGGTACAGTAAATGGCGCTGTTGTCCGTGGACTGGATACTGACAACAGTAACCAGAACCACGGTGTTTACCAAAACAGGTACAGGCACAACAAGTGCTCGTAAATAATAATGAAAACCAAAGGCGAAAGAAAAAGGGAAAATAAAGCACAGTAATAAAACTACAAACAAAAGTGCTGCTTACGCAGTGCCCCCACTGCCGCTAAGCCGGTCAGAACGAGCCTCCGTCCTACGCTCAGTTACCCTATACACTGGGATGGCCGGAGTTCCCCGTACAACTAAACACTTCCTCTCGGGTACTTGGTGATTTCTTTAATTTATTTCCTCTAATTATTTTAAGGCCGGCTGTTTTCCCCAGCCAGGTTTGCCTCGTTTTGTTAAAAAGAAACTGACGTCTTTCGTCAGTGTCACTGTGTGTTCCCCAAACACGGCCACCCGAGTGCACAACCAAGCCAGATCTTATGGGCCGAGCAGTCTCCCAAGGCCCGCCCCTCAGCCACTCAGAGAGAGGAAAGCACACACACCCTCTTCCCCACCTCTCCGTGTCATCGCCAGGACCGACAGGCGGATCCCACGAGACTGCTGCCCTCCACCTGCAGTAATACGGATGTGCCAAATAGTCAGTCCAGATCTCCCCTGTTACAGTACTGAACAGAGAAAACAAACCTACTGCATAAGCAAGGATGCATAGGCAGGTCGCAACAGTTTATTTATGTCATATGTGTTTTTCAATTAATATCTTATCAAACCATATCACACGCACAAAAAACAGAAAGAATAAATGGATCCATTCTCGGAGTTCATTATCTTTGACTGGTAGTATTTACAGAAACAAGTGCATTTGGTTTATTTAATCGCTATGTGTACCGTTTGTTAAGTTTTTATCTGTCATCTAAAAAGTTGTTCATGCCTTGCTAAAAAAGTCTTGGCACGCCACTGCTGAGAAGTCATTGATATCAGACTAATGCAAGGCCTAAGATTGTTGTGGTGGTGGGTCTACCCTAATACATAGAACTGTGATAGTCTGGTAGTCTGACTGAATGTATAATAAATGTTACATTTCCTGGCATGTCCACATAGCTTTTCTTTTGATATCATAGTTTTCTAATATTAAATCTGTAGTGATGTATATTAGAATGTATTGTATGAAATAAAATAAACAATTGATCAAACTGGCTGTTTACCAAAAACAACAGTTAAGAGTCTGCTCTTTGAGAGAGCAATATCACTGTATACATCTTTTTTTTTTTTTTTTTTTACTAAGCTCAATTAAGTTAATGAGGCTAAAAACCTGGGTAACATAGAATATAAATATTAAACCTCAAATTATTGTACTCCATGAAAAATGGCAGTATGCCAACAACCTGATAGCTGACTAATGAATTCTACCAGCAGTGTCAGCTACAGATTTATGTGCTATTATTTAAAGCCTCTTTGCAGTATCAAAAAAGAAGAGTGATTCTCTCTATACCAATTTCTTAATACAATACATTACTGCTATGTACTTTCCCCATGTAGAAGAATCCTGGGGCACTTTAATGTCAACATATATATGTGTGGAAGTTTAACCCTTTGCGGTCCATTTATTCAGCGCAATTTTATTCACAGTAAAACAGGTTTAAAAGGCACTGCATATCAACAGGACACTCAGTACTGCATCTCCAGCCCTGCCCCACTCCTTGTTCGCTGTATTTATCACATATCTCTTCATAGTAGTGCATACTGATCAATCATCTCCTGATCACTCGATTTATCACCAAACTCCTCAATAATGCTATCCAAGTCATTATTTTATTACTATAACATCTGAAAAACCTTGGCACATGTCCGATTTTCTTTGAGCACTGTATGCGGAAGCAGCTATCTTGTTTGTTTATGTCCGTGTTATGTCTGTGGTGAAGAGGCTATGCATATTGCTCAGATCCGCCTCCGTTTTCAGCTTCTCTCAGCTTCTATTGGCCTCTCTTGGCCATTGAAAGCTTTTCTCGGCTTTTTCCGTAAAGAAAAAACGACTAGGGACCTGTGCTTGATGTCTTTTTGATGATGTTGGACAGGGTGTGACATCGGACCGGAAAGGAATAATTGTAATGTCGGACCTGGTCCGACATAGGAACGTAAATGGTTAACAAAACAGAGCTTACCATTGTTCTGTTTAATATTCCCATTACTTTGAATACTTTCTTTAGGCTTGTATATGCATTTTTACCATAACAATTATTTTAGGTATCTCTCCTCAGAAATGGTCACAAATTGTCTCAGGACTGTCATGGGCAAAGAGTAAATACATATATAGCCTTTTGTTGTTATTCTGGAATGCCTTGTCTTGAGGAGTTATAAAACACTTACAGCTTTCAAGTTTAGATTCAGGAGATATGGGTGATAAGTAGGCTTGCTTCTCTTCGATTTTTATTTTTTTACCAAATCAACGATTAATAGCAACGTTTATTTTAGAAAGAGTTTATCGTTTTTTTTTTCAATCTTTATTTTTCCATTCAAGCAGAGAATGGGTGAAATCGACCATTATGCTTTAAAAAAAAAACAGACTTTTTATGCCATTGAGAAATGTCTTATTTAGCGAAACCCCTTTATCATATACCTTGTTAGATATAGATCCTACACAAATTTAAAAAAACTGTCTCAAATAAACCGTAGAAAATGCAGCATATGAAAGTGTATTACACAGACTTTTATAGCAGAAATTTACAAGTAAAAATAATATGCAGATAACAAAACATTAGCTAGTTGAACAGAACTAACTTGCACTTATTATTTGGAGTCTGAGCTCCCCCTCTCCTGCTTCAGGCTCAGCACAGCTGGATTCAGAGTCACTGGAAGGTAAGGCAGACGGGCCCGTTTCGTCCTTTGCAGGTTATTAAATAGGTTGCAGTTAAAGCTGAATTACATAGTTTAAAATAAATACATTAGTTAATACTCTAAAGCATTGATGTACTGTATCGTTTTGGAATTCTTCTTTAAAACAACCCACCTCTTTAATATAACATGTGTATTCAACATGTGCAGTCTGCATTGTATGAGTGACATTTCCATTAAGCCAATCACAGCTCACAGAGGTAGTAAACTAGCCAATCAAATGGTGCACAGGATCCATTTCCTTACGCACACATGTAACAGCACAGCACCCAATTTTAATTAGGATAAATAAGCGAAGGCTTGTTTAAACTATTTATTTTACTTTGTGTAAAATTTAAAATCAGTAGCCAAAATGTAGTTGGAGATGTGTGACAGGGAGCGTGAGGATCTGAGCTGCAAATCTCCCTCCCGACCCAAGAAGGCGCTAAGCAGAGGTACTTGCACGTCTGTACAGAGACGGGCCGACTTGGAGAGAGGGGCGGAAAAGGAAGTCGGCCATCTTGGTGTAGGGCAGAATGACCATATTAGGGGACAAGATTACTGTGATCAGCTGTGCTGCATTAGACAACTGGCAGGTGTGCTGAGTCGCGCTGATCATGGGGTGGAGTCTCCTAGTATATAAGGGCTGTCATTCTGTAAGTGCGAGGCCTTTGAGGTAATACTGAACTTGGGTTGCTGAGCTGTGTGTTTTGTTTGTTAGTTTGTTTGTTTTGTTTGTTTGTTTATTTGTGTTCTACGTGTTTTTGATTTGTTTATTGTCAGGACTGGGGTCAGAGTGATCCCTGACGCCAAGGAGCTGCCGCACTACTGCCAGCACTTTCACCTTGGACATAACATGCCCCGCACAACTGAACTGGACGCTTCAGCACCTGAGCGCCTGCACTTTTCACCACCCCAAAAGTGCACCCAAAGAGCTGAGAGGGACTGGCTCTATTGGGACTAATGATTTGTATTTTTGTTGCTTTGGACTGTGTTTCCCTTTTAATAAAGTTCGCCCTCTACCATTGCGGTAGAGTATTTGCACCTCTATAAGTGACTCTGTGACGTCTGTTACACATCCACACCCGCTGCACCGTCACAAGATGTCACAGAAGCGAAAGGTGGAGGCGGAACACAGAAGATTCCAAAATCATTAGCCAGATGATTATTGTTTTTACTGACTAATTTTGATGGCAAAGCAATGTGTCTGATTTGCAGTGCAACGGTTGCAGTTATGAAAGATTATAAAATACAACGTCACTATGACATGCTGTACAAAGCAATATATTTTGAGTTTATTGGAAATGAAAGAAGCTATGGAGTCTCAACAAAAGGTTTTTCTTTAAATGAGAAAAGATAATACAAAAAAGTGCTGTGGATGCCAGTTTTATTATTAGCAAAGAGATTGCATGTGTTGCCAAACCTTTTTCAGATGGTGAATTTGTTAAAAGGTGCATGCTTAAAACAGCTGATGAAGTATTCCCTGAAAATTTTTTTCGAACGTCAGTTTCTCTCATAACACGGTTGCCGAGCGTATTACCGAAATGGCAGGTAATATTAATGTTAATGTTATTGAAGAGCTTTTAAGTTTTAAGCATAAACAACACAACCACAGGAAAGGACTTTTTTTAATTCCAAGAAGACATGGACATTGCAGTTACCTTGGAAGAAACTATCTGGGATTACTAAATTTAGTGTGCGCCATAATATGGCAAGTATCGCACGCGATAATGAATACAATGGAAGTCATTAACATGCACACAAATTGCAGTTATGGTGCACCATAATGTTTAGTGCCCTTTCGTAAATGAGGCCCTTAATGTGATAGCTTTAATTATATCCATTGCTTCTGATCAGGTAAGTGTATTTATATTGCACAGCACATGTTTGTAAATCCTATCTAACAACATCAACATAAATGTCTTTAGAATTGCTGTATAGAAGACAACCAGTTTAGAATGTTACAATGTACAGTGCTCTGTTTTTACTTCTAAAGGGCTGTACCTGCATTCCATTGCAAATGTTATCTATGGAAGTTTAATTTTAGCCAGGCAGGAATGGATTAGAAAAAAATGCATAGGAATTGGTTTCTCTCCTCCACTCCCAAACCCCGCCCAATTTGCATAGTATGAGTGTTCATTTCATAACACCAGTTTGTGCTAATTTCTAAGTAACATCTGCTTCATAATGTGCACAGATTTGTCAACAACTTTGTGTAACTGGGGAGCTTTGTTAAACTGTTAATTGGTCTCATTGAAAAGATGCATATGTGGTGAAAACCTTTAACCAAAGTTGTGAAATGAAAGGGATATTTCCCATTAAGAGAAATTAATACTCTTAGATAAAGGTATAAATATGGTATTGTCAGAATCCATACATTCTTTTTATTTAGATATATGCTCTGAGCACACTCAAACTCAGGGGAGACGTTGAAGGAGGACAGAGATGTTTTGGACTCCTGTAGTGGATTGTTCGTGCACTGGGCTTGCAATATATCCAGACAACTTTTAATAATCAAGAAATTCACACAGACTCATTTAATTTGAAGTTTTAACAAATCAGAGCAGTCTTAGTACTCCTTCGATATATTAAATGCTTAATAATGGATTGAGTGGTTGCAGGCCATTTTAGATCCCTGCTAAAAGGCATAATCTGGGCATTTCCAGCATTATTATTATTTATTATTATTATTATTATTATTATTATTATTATTATTATTTATTTATTTATTTATTTATTTATTTCTTAGCAGACGCCCTTACCTAGGGCGACCTACAGTCATAAACAAAAAATACATTTCAAGAATCACAGTACAAGTATTAATACAATTAAGAGCAAGATCAAATACAATGACTTCAGTTCTAGTAAATACAAGTATATGACAAAATACAATTCAATATCAGAGCAGATAACAGTGTCAGTGATAGTTACATCAGGATACGATTAAATGCAAAATACTACAGATTGAATAACACTTGTGGCAGATTACAGTACAGTACTCTGTAAAGTACAGGATTAAATGTAGTAAAATAGGGTGCAGATAAGTGCAAGTAAAGCGCATTAAGGAAGAGTGATAAAGTGTCCAGAGGGACAGGTGCTGTCTGAAGAGGTGAGTCTTGAGGAGGCACCGGAAGGTGGTCAGGGACTGGGCAGTCCTGACATCTGTAGGAAGGTCATTCCACCACTGCGGGGCGAGGGTGGAGAAGGAGCGGGCTCTGGAGGCAGGGGAGCGTAGAGGAGGTAGAGCCAGTCTTCTAGTGCAGGAGGAGTGGAGAGGTCGAGTAGGGAGAGGGTGTGTAATACTTCAATACAGTATTATTATTATTTGTTTATTTAGCAGACGCCTTTATCCAAGGCGACTTACAGAGACTAGGGTTTGTGAACTATGCATCAGCTGCAGAATCACTTACAACTACGTCTCACCCAAAAGACGGAGCACAAGGAGGTTAAGTGACTTGCTCAGGGTCACACAATGAGTCAGTGGCTGAGGTGGGATTTGAACCGGGGAGCTCCTGGTTACAAGCCCTTATCTTTAACCACTGGGCCACACAGCCTCCTGATTATCATATGCTTAGCCCTTAGGCTAGCCATGCAAAAAGCTAAAGCGCCCACCGCTAAATCGTAAAACATCCAACAAATCACTTCCCAAAGCTAAGATGTAAATCCTATACCTTATAGCAATGCATCAATATAAATGAGATATAAATTCAAAATGGTTCTTACCTACCTATATGGAAGTGTAGTTGTAGAATACAATGTAAAAACAAGAACTATCTTCAAAAGCAGAGACTTTTAAATACGACCAAACAGCAACCAGCTTTTTCCGAGACCCTCAGAGCATGGACCACGTCAGCTTGAAAGATCAAGTTCAATGGTATCGAAGCGGGTCTTGCGCTACGCTTATATAGGATTTTCCCTCCATTGAATATATCAGGAGTCCCAATTAAATCTGATCATCAATCTGCCTTGACAGTTCTTATCTTTGAGTTAATGATACATTCTACAAGAATCTGGTCAACTCCTTTTTAAAACTAATTGGACTTTGTAATAGGGCCAGGAGCCCTGTACATAAGCAGGGGGCAGGGCTAAGCCCTGCTCCTATAAAGTGTATTTGTTTTGTATTATTATTATTATTATTATTATTATTATTATTATTATTATAATGATTATTGTTATGTTTAATTATTTGTATATATGACGGCAAGAAGCCATAGGTTTTGTTTGGCAGCGTAGATGGGAAGCCCCATCCACAATTTAAAAACCTTGTGTAGAAGGTGGCCATCTCCCGAATTAATTAAGTGATTTATTTGTTGCTAATTGGAATATGGTCACCTGCATATAAGCCTGCAGCTCTCTGCACTCGGGGTGGGTGTTCGGAGGAGTAACGTGTGTGTGAGAGAGAGACGGGATAAACAGTGAAGTTAAAAAAAAAACGAAAATCTAGGAACAGTGAAAACAACTGCCCAGCCTGACCTAGGGTCTGTTTGGTTTTTTTTGTGTTCGAGATTTATTTTCGCTCTGTGAGCAGTGTGTTTTGTGTTTAAATAGTTATTTTATTTTAGTTTAAATAAACGGTGCACGCCACGTCTTTTGCCCTGCAATACTGCATTTGTTTTTGTTCCTGCTTCTGGTCTGACGTCACCACTACAGCCATTCCTGTCACAGAGTTATAGGAAAACATCTAAAATTAATTGGATATAACTCTTTTCCAAAATATTGGAACATGATCTCATGGTTCTCATTGTCAACCCCCCCTTTCTCTAAAAAATCAGGTCAACTGAAGTTCACAGGATCCTTGCTAAAAAGTACAATACAAGTTTATATGTGTATTAAAAGAGACGCTATTTTCTATATATCTCTCTCATATATATCAACTTTTTGTTTGATTATATTAACCTGGGTCTACAATATGTTCCCTCTGAGCAGCAAATTATGTTACCTTTTCAAATGTATGTTAGCAAAATATTGGACAAAGACTGTAGTGGTTTATCTTAAGCTTTTAAATAAAACCACTAAGCATACAGTGGCCAGTCCAGTTATTTTCATTTAAATTCAGGTTATAATGAACATATTAAATATAATAACTGTACCGTGCTTGGACTAAGCCTGACCTTTCTCTGTTTCTAAAAATTCGCCTGCACAAGCAGGTTTCAGACACCCTGTTTACTTGCCAAGGCTAGTGTTTTAATTAATATGAAACTCTACTGTAAGAGATTTTCCAAATTCCCTGCATGAAGTCATTTTTGGCTCACAAACATCATCCCAATTAAAGTCGCTACCTTTCTGATAAGAACTGATACTGTAGACAACTTTTCTAATTTAAATGAAATGCGCGCTTCGGCTGCCAAGTTTTCATTAATTTCTATAATATAATGAAGAGAACGGACATTATCCCATATACTCCCTTATTCTGGTACCAAATCGTATCAACAAGATCGCTCATTTTAGAAAGGACATGACAAATAGGTTCTGGCTGTTGAAATGGGATTTTTGGTGATGAGCAACAATCCCATTGCAATAGCTAGAACCTATTTCTCATGCCCACTACTGCTTTTGCTTATACGCAGGTGAAGAAGGGGTCACAAAATTAGTTATATTCCTTCAGCAAGTTTACTGTATACAGTGGCTCTCACAGGTGTTCATCCCCCTTGGACTTTTCCACATTTTATTGTGTTACAACATGGAATCAAAATGGATTTAATTAGGAGTTTTTGCCACTGATCAACACAAAAAGTCCATAATCTCATAGTGAAAAATAAAATCTACAAATTGTTCTAAATTAATTACAAATAGAAAACAGAAAATAATTGATTGCATAAGTATTCAGCACCTTTGCTATGACACACCTAAATAAGCTCTGGTGCAACCAATTGTCTTTAGAAGTCACATAATTAGTTGAATGGAGTCCACCTGTGTGCAATTAAGGTGTTTCACATGATTTCAGGTTAAATACACCTGTCTCTGGGAGATCCCATAGTTGGTTAGTACATCATGAAGACGAAGGAACATTCAAAGCAAATCCGGAATAAGGTTCTTCAAAAGCACCAATCGGGTAGGATATAAGAACATTTCCAAGACATTGAATATCCCCTGGAGCACAGTAAAGTCCATTATTAAGAAATGGAGAGAATATGGCACAACTGTGAATCTGTCTAGAACAGGCCGTCCTCAAAAACTGAGTATCCGGGCTAGAAGGGCACAAGTCAGGGAGGCCACCAAGAGGCCTCTGGCAACTTTTAAGGAGATACAGTCTTCCACGGCTGAGCTGGGAGACACCGTGCATACGGCAACAATAGCCCGGGTGCTTCACAAAACTGGCCTTTATGGGAGAGTGGCAAAAAGAAAGCCATTGTTGAAAAAATCTCGGCTAGAGTTTGCCAGAAGGCATGTGGGAGACTCTGAGACCAAGTGGAAAAAGATTCTATGGTCTGATGAGACCAAAATAGAGCTTTTTGACCTCAACGCTAAGCGCTATGTTTGGTGCAAGCCTAACATCGCACATCATCCTGAGAACACCATCCCTACCGTGAAGCATGGTGGTGGCAACATCATGCTATGGGGATGCTTCTCTGCATCAGGGCCTGGAAAGCTCGTGAAGATAGAGGGCAAAATGGATGCAGCAAAGTACAGAGAAATCCTGGAGGAAACCTGCTGAAGTTTGCAAGAGACCTGGGACTTGGGAGAAGATTCATATTCCAGCAATACAATGACCCCAAACATATAACCAAAACCACACTGGAGTGGCTTAAAAACAAAAAGGTCAATGTCCTTGTAACAGGGCGAGGTGCCCTGTACATTGATTTGGTTATTTTATTTTAGAACGGGGTCCCCCTCCGCCCTTGTATTATTATTATTATTATTATTATTATTATTATTATTATTATTATTATTATTATTATTATTTATTATGTATTGAAGATGGCGAAGCGCAGCAGGTTTTGTTATTGTTTATTATTGTATTTATAGATGACGAGCGTGGCGAATGTTTGTTTGTTTTGTATTAAGTAGCGTGGATAGGAAGCCCCATCCACACAGTAATTAGAAAGCTTGTGCAGAAGGTGGCCATCTCCCAAATTAATTAGGTGATTTAATTTGTTGCTAATCGGGAGATGGTCACCTGAATATAAAATTGTGCAGCTCTCGGCACTCGGGGTGGGGTGTTTGAGAGGAGGAACGAGAGCGAGAGCGAGAAAACTAAACTTCAAAATAGTATACAGGAACAGTGACAGCAATTGCCCAGCCTGACCTGTGTTTTGTTTTGTTTGTGTTCAAGACTTGTTTTGTTTAAATATTTATTTTCGCTCTGTGAGCAAGTTTCTTTTTGTTAAAATATTTTATTTCTTTTTGTTATTTAAAAATAAAGCAGTATGGCGCCTTTAACTGCAGTCCCTGGTGTCAGTTTTCCTTCCTGCTTCTGGCCTGACGTCAGACCACTCAGCCACCCTGTCACAGTCCTGGAGTGGCCCAGTCAAAGCCCGGACCTCAATCCAATTGAGAATATGTGGAAAGAGTTGAAAATTGCTGTTCACCAAAGGTCCCCATCCAACTTGACAGAGCTTGAGCAATTTTGCAAAGAAGAATGGGTACAAATTGCAGTGTCCAGATGTGCAAAGCTGGTAGAGACTTATCCAAATAGACTCATGGCTGTAATTGCTGCCAAAGGTGCCTCTACCAAATATTGACTCAAGGGGGTGAATACTTATGCAATCAATTGTTTTCTGTTTTGTATTTGTAATTAAGTTAGAACAATTTGTAGATTTTATTTTTCACTTTGACATTATGGACTTTTTTGTGTTGATTAGTGGCAAAAACTCCTAATTAAATCCATTTTGATTCCATGTTGTAACACAATAAAATGTGGAAAAGTCCAAGGGGGTTGAATACTTTTGAGAGCCACTGTACTAAAGTCTGTTTTTTTATTGCAGTAAAAACTTTATATAAACTAAACATTTATATTCTTTAGTTTAATTGATATTGTAATAAGGGAAAGCTTAGCTCATTTCACATATAAAATATTACAATATTCCCTTAAGCCAAATACAAAGTATATTTGGTTTAACGGAATAACATTGTCAATGTCGAGCAGATCAACTCTTATAATTAACTTTTAATATGTTCTTTCAACAGTTTAACTTTAAATGATTTTATAACATGTATTTCTAATTCACATACTTCAATATAACATTCTCTCCTAGAAATTGTAATTTTATTTTACTCCATTGATATACACAGAAGGCAAGACGTTAATTTTAATTAGGCACCTGCTTGGCAGCAAATGCAACCTTGAATATTAAAACTTAGGACTGCTCATACATTTACTTAGTGTTATTTTATTAGGTTTTTTGTTTATTTAAATACTTTTGGTTTTTCTTACTACAGTCGAACCACATACCTATCCAAGTTCGATTGCTTCTGGCATATTAACTCTGTTCCATAGAGTTTGCCATTCTGCTCTCGCTGGATCAGAATGTTTTAAGGCTCTGTATCTAATTAAAACAGATGATTTTGCCTGCAAAGGGAGATTTGGAACTTTAAGCAGGCCGGCCTGACCTTCAATGCAATGAACTTCTTCACACAGGCCTTACACAGATCTGCTAATAATATTTTCTACTGGTTTTATATCCTTTAAAACACATTACAGTCATTACAATATTTGTTGCAGTTTCACAAATGTTCAATTTTCAAGATCATCCTGCTTCCAGTAGCGGTGACAGTCTTTAAAATAATAATACCTGTAAAAACTTAAATCTTGTTAGCTGGGCTCCCATCTCTACATTCTCATTCCCATCGTCAGTGGGCAAACACATTTTAACTGAATCTGGGTCCATCAAAGAACCACACACCCTTGCAACCGAGGCCTTCCATGCAAAAGGATCTAATGACTTACAGCACAAAAGGGACGTGCCAGAACCATCTGTGACATTATGCACTTGTGTAACATCAGAATTGAGTGTTATACTGGTAATTATCATATGTCAGCCTTTAGGCAAGGTTCAGGGGTCGGGAGCAGGGGCTCCAGCTATACCCTATTGTGGCGGAGTGTCCGGCCCCTATATATTTATTTATTATTATTTGTATTTTTGTTTGCGGCGCAGTTAAAAGCGGCGCGTATTTGTTATTGTTTTTATATTTAAAAACCTTGTGAGGATGCGTGGCTGATCAGCTACTGATTATTTAACTAGCTGACAGTCACGCATCCTTACTAAACTTGTGCAGACTGTGGCCGAGGGGTAATAAGATAATTAACAGCTAGTTAACCCCTCGGCCAGAGTATAAGAACCTGCAGCTGTCCATGCTGCGGGGTTGGAGTGTACAGAGGAGAGTACGGGGAGCGGAGAGAGTGAGGCGAATAAGAGAAACAACTGCTAAGTATCGTGCTGGGGTAAAAACCAGCACACTTATTTGTTTATTTCTATTTGTTTGGCCAACGTGCCCTTTTGTTTTGTTGTGTTTTGTTTGTTTAACTCTTTTGTTTTGTTTTATTATTTAATAAAACGCTGAGCGCCGTTGCGTTCAGCTTCACCATCGCCATCCATTGTCTGTGTTTACTGGTACTTCCTGGTCCATGACCTCACCACTGCAAGCCATCCTGTCACATATGGTGTCAGAGTGGGATAAACAACGCCTCCAAGAGCTGGACCAGGAAAGAAAAGGACGTATTTTTTTGCTTTTTCGAATAGTGGTTTTGTGTTTTGGAAAAAAAAAATGGGATGGAAGGAAGACTGAGAGGTGAAGGACAGGGAGGAGGTGTGTCTCCTAATGGCCAGAAACCCAGGGAGATATACCCAGCCATCTTTGACCAGAAACATCGATTTGCCAACTGTCCCTTCCGCTATTATGAAGAGGAGGAACTAGCGCTCAGAGGGGGGAGCGAGCATCCAGCGCCAGAAGGGGGGAGCGAGCATCCAGCGTCCAGAAGGGGGGAGCGTGCATCCAGCGCCAGAGAGGGGGAGCCCGTGCATCCAGCACCAGAAGGAGGGAGCCCGTGCATCCAGCGCCCAGAAGGGGGGAGCCCGTGCATCCAGCGCCCAGAGGGGGGGAGCCCGTGCATCCAGCGCCCAGAGGGGGGGAGCCCGTGCATCCAGCGCCTAGGCTTCCAGCAGCAGAGGAAGAATACCTGCTGCCTCTGTCTCCGCCACCTCCACCGCTTCCACCAGCAGGAGCAGAGCAGTGGGAGCTGCCTCTGCCTCCACCACCTCCACCGCCAGGAGCAGAGCAGCAGGAGCTGCCTCTGTCTCCGCCACCTCCACCGCCAGGAGCAGAGCAGCAGGAGCTGCCTCTGCCTCCACCACCTCCACTGCCAGGAGCAGAGCAGCGGGAGCGACCTCTGACTCTGCCACCTCCACCGCCAGGAGGAGCTGCCTCTGCCTCCGCCACCTCCACCAGCAGAGGGTGAATTCCTGCTGGTTCCGCCTCGACCACCGTGGGAGGATTGCTTGCCCCTCCCACCTCCACCAGCAGAGGGTGAATGCCTGCTGGTTCCGCCTCAGCTGTCGTGGGAGGACTGCTTGCCTCTCCCACCTCCACCAGCAGAGGGTGAATATCTGCTGGTTCCATCTCCACCTCCAGCAGCAGAGGGTGAATACCTGCTGGTTCCACATCCACCGTCATGGGAAGGATTGCTCCTGCCCTGCCTCGCACCGCCCAAGGATGCCTGCCTCACACCGCCCAAGGATGCCTGCCTCACACCGCCCAAGGATGCCTTCCTGGCACCGCCCAAGGATGCCTTCCTCGCACCGCCCAAGGATGCCTGCTTCGCACCGCCCAAGGATGCCTCCTCCGCATCGCCTGGGGCTGCCTGTTGCTCCGCATCTGCTGGGGCTGCCTGTTGCTCCGCATCGGCTGGGGCTGCCTGTTGCTCCGCATCGCCTGGAGAGCCACCAGTTACAGGGTACGAGGGAGAAGTGGAGCTCCCACTGCCGCCTCCATGGCCAGGGGCTCTCCTCCCGAGTTCGCCTCCGGAGGGTCCGCTGCTGCTGCCGTCGCCTCCCGAGGGTCCGCTGCTGCTGCTGCTGCCGTCGTCTCCCGAGGGTCCACTGCTGCTGCTGCTGCCGTCGCCTCCCGAGGGTCTGCTGCTGCTGCCGTCACCTGCCGAGGGTCCGCAGCTGCTGCCGTCGCCTCCCGAGGGTCCTGTTTTGCCTGGGGTCGCTACCAGTCCTGCCATGTGGCTGGAAATACTGTGGCTGGAGCCCCATGAAGGGCAGCTGCCGGCCACAAAGTAGGGGGGGGAGGTCAGAAGACCAGCTCCCCCAGCCGCACTTTCGCGGCAGGAAATACTGTGGCTGGAGTCCCATGAAGGGCAGCTGCCAGCCATGAAGAAGGGGGGAGGTCAGGAGACCAGCTCCCCTGCAGCAATTCGCTGCAGGAGAGCGGTGGCGGAGCCCCACGGAGGGGAGCTGCCGCCATGAAAAAGGGGGGGGGGAGGTCAGGAGACGAGCTCCCCCCGCAGCAATTTCGCTGCAGGAGAAAGGGTGGCGGAGCCCCACGGAGGAGCTGCCGGCCATGAAGAAGGGGGGACCACCCCAAAATTTCCTTGGCCGGAGGAGCCGGCCTGTCGTGAGTCCAGTGGGACACTGCAGTTGTTGGGGTGGGAGGAGGACATCCCGCCGTGGCTGCCCCGGAGACACCTTGCTTCCCTGTTCCTGGGCGGGACTGCTAGCGGGACTTTAGGGACTAAGGGGAGGTGGCGAAAAGGCCTTGTGTGCTGCGCACAAGGGGGGCATGTGTGGGAGTGTTCCCCCTATATATTTATTTATTATTATTTGTATTTTTGTTTGCGGCGCAGTTAAAAGCGCTGTGTATTTGTTATTGTTTTTATATTTAAAAACCTTGTGAGGATGCGTGGCTGATCAGCTACTGATTAATTAACTAGCTGACAGTCACGCATCCTTACTAAACTCGTGCAGACTGTGGCCAAGGGGTAATAAGATAATTAACAGCTAGTTAACCCCTCGGCCAGAGTATAAGAACCTGCAGCTGTCCATGCTGCGGGGTTGGAGTGTACAGAGAAGAGTACGGGGAGCGGAGAGAGCGAGGCGAATAAGAGAAACAACTGCTAAGTATTGTGCTGGGGTAAAAACCAGCACACTTATTTGTTTATTTCTATTTGTTTGGCCAACGTGCCCTTTTGTTTTGTTCTTTTTTGTTTGTTTAAATCTTTTGTTTTGTTTTATTATTTAATAAAACGCTGAGCGCCGTTGCGTTCAGCTTCACCATCGCCATCCATTGCCTGTGTTTACTGGTACTTCCTGGTCCGTGACCTCACCACTGCAAGCCATCCTGTCACACCTATTAAACAATTAACACATTAAATTGATACATTAACATCCCATACATTAATCACTTAACTCACCTATTTAAAGTCTAAACACAAGCACCTCCTTGTCTAAGTGTTTCACTTCTTGAACAAGACACAGCAAGACCTCCATTTTGCTATTCCATAGTAAAAAAGACAAGCCTGCTACCATGGCTACCAGCCGGATCCTTACCTTCTCATCTGATTCAGACAAAAGCCAGCAGCCGGGTCCCTCAACTGCAGCCATCCAGCCAGCGATCCACCTGCTAGCACAACAACTTTGCAGATCCAAGCGCCACAGCTCAGCCCCACAACTGCTTCATTACAAGGACTGGCCGTTCACAAAAATCCTGAAATTTCTATTTAAAAAAGGTATACCCATTCCAGCAGGAAGCGATATACTGGCATTATTTCATATTCTCTGCACAGAGCCAAACCAGTGATTCCTCGCTTGACAGACAGCAGCCAGGCAACCTCCAGCAAAAATAAACGCCCCTGTGTCCCCAGGGATGCCATTCCAGCACATTCAAGCCCAGCACAACCCGATCCCATTTACAGTCTGCACCAACTACTGCACCTCCCTCCTGGCCTGCCTCCCTGTGTCCGCCACCCATCCGCTCCAGCTCATCCAGAACTCCGCTGCTTGCCTTGTGTTTTCTCTGCCTCGCTTCTCCCACGCTACTCCACTGCTCCGCTCACTGCACTGGCTCCCGATCACCGCTACATCCAGTTTATGACTCTTGTGCAGCCTACCGATGCCTTTAGCAGACTGCAGCCAGCTGCCTCCAGACCCTCATCTCTCCCTACACCCCCACCCAACCTCTCTACTCTGCCTGCACTAGAAGACTGGCTGTACCTCCGGCGCCTCCTCAAGACACACCTTTTCAGACAACACCTGCTAAAACTCTTCCCTTCTGGACAATATAGCACTCTGCCTTTAATGCACTTTAACTTGCACTTCTCTGCTCTCTATTTTACTGTATTTAATCCTGCACTTAATCCAATCTGTAGTATCTTGTATTTCACTTGCACTCGTATCTAACTCTGATGTAACTATCAACACTGTTATCTGCTCTTGAACTGCTCCGACATCAAATCGTACTGTGTTTTGTATTTGCTCTTATTAGGACTGAAGTGATTGTATTTTGTATCTTGCACTTAATTGTACTGTAATTCTTGATATGCATTTTTGTATACAACTGTAAGTCGCCCTGTGTAAGGGTGTCTGCTAAGAAATAAATAATAATAATACGCGTCTGGACGATCTTTTTTTGCAAGTATGGAAGGCAAATCTTGTCAGCGTTTTCTAAAAAATCACAATTTGGCTCTATATCCGGATGCTGCTCCATATTAGCAGTGTTACAAGTGCAGTACGCACGCTTACGTCATCGGTGCCTGTTTGAGGAAGAGCGTCCTGGTCACTAAGGTGACACAGCTGAAAATTCTTCCTCTGACACCCCCTCTGGTGTTGTCAGAGTTTCAGTTTTGGTTGTATTTTTGTCAGCACTCACTCAACTACAGAAACACCAGCTTTTTTAAAGCAATTTTGCATTGTTTGCTGACTGACAGAGTTCCAAGCATGCTTTAGCTTAGGGATTGTACCTAGGGTATAATCTGCTAATAACGTGATACAAATCGGTAAAAAACATTACATGATTTTGCTGTTTGTGTGTCTTCTTAAAAAATGATATACAATTGGTTTAATAAATAAAAAAATGTACAAAGAATACTTAAGATTTAAGAATATTTTGGAATGCTCTGATGTTTAGTTTTGTTGGTAACACTTTTCTAAGTGGTAGTATTTTTGAATTATGTGATAATATATAATTATAACACACTTTCTGACAATTATTAACAAGGAATAACATGTTAATCATATAATTAGTGTAAAGCTTCATGCCCTGTTATCAAAAAATTATAAAGTTTCTTATAAATGTCTTAGTTATATGTTCTTATAACAGTGTAATAGCTTGGTATTGTTATTAACTATTAATAATGTATTATTATAAATAATCAATGGGATCTACTAGATTTACTTCAGCTCTTTGAATGCCCTTGTGTAGCATGCGATAGTAATTGATGTTTAGGTAAATTAACACTTTTTGCCCCCCCAAAAAACAATTAACCAAAAACCACTACCAAAACGACCCTGACTACGCCACCCTGATTGGATATAGAGCAGAAGGAACTCTATTTGATCTTTTAACATAGTAAGTACCTAACACATGCAAGCACTTTTTCTGACATGAAATACAAAAGTATTTATTGTTTATAAATAAGAAAAAGGATGCATTTAGCATGAACAGTTTATTTTTTAAAAAGACAGGGGGAGATTCACAGGTGGACCCTAGGACAATAAGGAAAATACAGCTCTGACTTTCCTTCACCCAAAAAGTTGTCTGCTTGTACAGGAAGTGCTTCAATATTTAGTTTGGTTTGGGCCTCTTTATCTTATACAGTGGCTCTCAAATGTATTCACCCCCCCTTGGACTTCCACATTTTATTGTGTTACAACATGGAATCAAAATGGATTTAATTAGGAGTTTTTGCCACTGATCAACACAAAAAAGTCCATAATGTCAAAGTGAAAAATAAAATCTACAAATTGTTCTAAATTAATTACAAATAGAAAACAGAAAATAATTGATTGCATAAGTGTTCACCCCCTTGAGTCAATATTTGGTAGAGGCACCTTTGGCAGCAATTACAGCCATGAGTCTATTTGGATAAGTCTCTACCAGCTTTCCACATCTGGACACTGCAATTTTTGCCCATTCTTCTTTGCAAAATTGCTCAAGCTCCGTCAAGTTGGATAGGGACCTTTGGTGAACAGCAGTTTTCAACTCTTTCCACATATTCTCAATTGGATTGGGGTCTGGGCTTTGACTGGACCACTCCAGGACATTGACCTTTTTGTTTTTAAGCCACTCCAGTGTGGCTTTGGCTGTATGTTTGGGGTCATTGTCCTGCTGGTAGATGAATCTTCTCCCAAGTCTCAGGTCTCTTGCAGACTTCAGCAGGTTTTCCTCCAGGATTTCTCTGTACTTTGCTGCATCCATTTTGCCCTCTATCTTCATGAGCTTTCCAGGCCCTGACACAGAGAAGCATCCCCATAGCATGATGCTGCCACCACTATGCTTCACGGTAGGGATGGTGTTCTCAGGATGATGTGCGGTGTTAGGCTTTTGCCAAACATAGTGCTTAGCGGTGAGGCCAAAAAGCTCTATTTTGGTCTCATCAGACCATAGAATCTTCTTCCACTTGGTCTCAGAGTCTCCCACATGCCTTCTGGCAAACTCTAGCCAAGATTTTTTCAACAATGGCTTTCTTTTTGCCACCCTCCCATAAAGGCCAGTTTTGTGAAGCACCCGGGCTATTGTTGCTCTATGCACAGTGTCTCCCAGCTCAGCCGTGGAAGACTGTAACACATTTAGAGTTGCCATAGGCCTCTTGGTGGCCTCTCTAACTAGTGCCCTTCTCGCCCGGATACTCAGTTTTTGAGGACGACCTGTTCTAGACACATTCACAGTTGTGCCATATTCTCTCCATTTCTTAATAATGGACTTTACTGTGCTCCGGATGGATATTCAGTGCCTTGGAAATGTTCTTATATCCTAACCCTGATTGGTGCTTTTGAAGAACCTTTCGGATTTGCTTTGAATGTTCCTTCATCTTCATGATGTAGTTTTTGTTAGGAAATGTACTAACCAACCTTGGGACCCCCCAGAGACAGGTGTATTTATCCTGAAATCATGTGAAACACCTTAATTGCACACTGGTAACTAATTATGTGACTTCTAAAGACAATTGGTTGCACCAGAGCTTATTTAGGTGTGTCATAGCAAAGGGGGTGAATACTTATGCAATCAATTATTTTCTGTTTTATAGTTGTAATTAATTTTGAACAATTTGTAGATTTTATTTTTCACTTTGACATTATGGTCTTTTTTGTGTTGATGAGCCTAATTAAATCCATTTTGATTCCATGTTGTAACACAATAAAATGTGGTAAAGTCCAAGGGGGGTGAATGCACCAGGCACTCAGGAAACAAAAGGCTAATCAAACCCGTCTCCGTGATTTAATTAACCCATCTAGTGAGAGAGAGGTGGTTTAGCATAGGAGTCTGAAAAGAGAGAAAAATAGCTTAAAGATTTAGAGATTTAAGACAAATTTCATATCATATTGATTTAATAACACTATGAGTACAAAATGCAAGTGTTTTATTCTTAAATTGCCTAACAAGTATAGAATAACCCAGGTAATAAATCCCTAAGAGAATAAAACTGTTTGCAATGTCCAACCAAAGTCGCAACCAGTCATGTTTGGTGTCTAAAGAAATGTAATTTCTTATGGTAAAAATAACGGGAATTCAAAATAAAATCTGAATTATTTAGCAAAAGTTATGCACGTTTTAAAAGTTTCCCCTTTCCAGATTATGATAATGAACTAATCAGACAGAGGAAGGGGGAGCAAGCAATCAAGATTGCAAGCCCATTCGCTACAAAATAGCCAATCGGAGCATGCAGCGGGAAATTCAAATAATCTCTTTGTTTGAAAAGTATAAAAACCCCTGCTTTAGCCCCTCTCCTTGCCCCAGACCTACGCTACCCCCAACGCTATCCCTCTGCGATAGCCCCTGCTCTATTCCTCTGCGATAGCCCCCTGCGCTATCCCCAGACCTGCGTTATCCCTGCTCGCTCAGACTCTAAGAAACTACAAGACTGCACCTGGAGCCCTCAGCTCTCAGTATTTATCCATCTGACACTCGGAGAAACAGAAAGTAACAGAACGCTGAAAGTGACTGCTTTTCAGGCTAGGTAACTATACTCTTAAATATCTATTCAGGTATTGTGTGACCCCTTGTTGTGTCAGTATGTACTAGTATTTCTTTGGTAAATTGTTGTTTTAAACCTTAGTTCTCATTGTAATGCTTTTAATGTGACATTAATTGTGTAACTGTTTTGTGTGATTTTCAAACTTATTTTGGTTGCATGCTTAATAAATACCATCTTTCTAAGAAGAGATTCCCAGTATTGAATCATTCGCTCATGTTGAACAAACACGATTTATGAACTTTGAACAGTCTGGAATGTGATCTATATTTCGCTTGTTGTAACGCCATCGTTTTCAGAGAGTGATATTAAAAACAGGTTTGTACATTATAATAGGACACTGTTTATTGTAGAGGTCCCATTGAGATCTTGACAATCGAAGGTATCTCTTTATCCCTTACAGTTTTTGGAGGTCCTTTTAATGTATTGCTTTTAAGAATATATTAACTGCCTACAATAGTACCCATATCATCTAAATCCACATAAAATGTACAGCATGTTGTGACTGGATGGCTTGCAGTGGTGAGGTGTGGTGACGTCACGGACCAGGAAGTAACAGAACCAAAACAATGGATGGGCAGGTGAAACTGAACGCAATGGCGTTCAGCTGATTTTATTAAATAATAAAACAAAACAAAAGATTTAAATAAACAAAACACAACAAAACAAAAGGGCACATTGGCCAAACAAATAGAAATAAACAAATAAGTGTGCTGGTTTTTACCCCAGTACGATACTTAGCAGTTGTTTCTCTTATTCGCCTCGCTCTCTCCGCTCCCCGTACTCTCCTCTGTACACTCTACCCCGCAGCACAGACAGCTGCAGGTTCTTATACTCTGGCCGAGGGGTTAACTAGCTGTTAATTATCTTATTACCCCTCGGCCAAAGTTTGCACAAGTTTAGTAAGGATGCGTGACTGTCAGCTAGTTAAATAATCAGTAGCTGATCAGCCACGCATCCTCACGAAGTTTTTAAATTATAAAACAAACAAATACGCGCGCTTTGATCTGTGCATAAACAAAAATGCAAATAATAATAAATATATATATAGGGGCGGGACACTCCGCCACACATGCCCCAACTTGTGCGCAGCACACATGGCCTTTTCGGCCACCTCCCCCCTTAGTCGCCAAAGTCCCGGCTAGTAGTCCCGGCCCAGGAACAGGGCAGTAACGGGCCAAAGGTGGCGGCCATGGTGGGATGTTCTCCTCCCACCCAAACAGCCGTAGCGTTCCTGTGGACCGCGCACAGGCCGGGTTCCTCCGCCAAGGAAATTTTGGGGTGGTCTCCAGACCTCCCCCTCCTTCTTCATGGCTGGCAGCTCCCCTCCGTGGGGCTCTGGCCACCCGTTCTCCTGCAGCGAAATTGCTGCAGGGGGAGCTGGTCTCCTGACCTCCCCCCCCCTTCTTCATGGCTGGCAGCTGCCCTTCATGGGACTCCAGCCACAGTATTTCCTGCCGCGAAAGTGCGGCTGGGGGAGATGGTCTTCTGACCTCCCCCCCCCTTCTTTGTGGCCAGCAGCTGCCCTTCATGGGGCTCCAGCCACAGTATTTCCTGCCGCATGACAGGACTGGTAGCGACCCCAGGCAAAACAGGACCCTCGGGAGGCGACGGCAGCAGCTGCAGACCCTCGGCAGGCGACGGCAGCAGCAGCGGACCCTCGGGAGGCGATGGCAGCAGCAGCGGACCCTCGGGAGGCGACGGCAGCAGCAGCAGACCTTCGGGAGGCGACGGCAGCAGCAGCAGCAGCGGACCCTCGGGAGGCAACGCCAGCAGCAGCGGACCCTCGGGAGGCGACGGCAGCAGCAGCGGACCCTCCGGAGGCGAACTCGGGAGGAGAGCCCCTGGCCATGGAGGCGGCAGCGGGAGCTCCACTTCTCCCTCGTACCCTGTGACTGGTGGTTCTCCAGGCGATGCGGAGCAACAGGCAGCCCCAGCCGATGCGGAGTAACAGGCAGCCCCAGGCGATGCGGAGCAGGCATCCTTGGGCGGTGCGAAGCAGGCATCCTTAGGCGGTGTGAGGCAGGCATCCTTGGGTGGTGCGAGGCAAGGCAGGAGCAGTCCTTCCAATGACGGTGGATGTGGAACTAGCAGGTATTCACTCTCTGCTGGTGGAGGTGGAGATGGAACCAGCAGGTATTCACCCTCTGCTGGTGGAGGTGGGAGGGGCAAGCAGTCCTCCCACGGCGGCTGCAGACATTCACCCTCTGCTGGTGGAGCTGGGAGTAGTAAGCTGTCCTCCCACGGCGCTTGAGACATAACCAGCAGGTATTCACCCTCTGCTGGTGAAGGTGGGAGGGGCAAGCAGTCCTCCCACGGCAGCTGAGGCGGAACCAGCAGGCATTCACCCTCTGCTGGTGGAGGTGGCAGAGGCAGAGGCAGCTCCTGCTGCTCTGCCCCTAGTGGTGGTGGAGACAGAGGCAGCTCCTGCTGCTCTGCTCCTGGCGGTGGAGGAGGCGGAGGCAAAGGCAGCTCCCGCTGCTCTGCTCCTGGTGGTGGAGGTGGCGGAGGCAGAGGCAGCTCCCGCTGCTCTGCTCCTGGAGGCCTAGGTTCTGGACCTATGGGCTCCCCCCTTCTGGGTGCTGGATGCGGGCTCCCCCTTCTGGGCGCTGGATGCACCGCCCCCTTCTGGCGCTGGATGCACGCTCCCCCTTCTGGGCTGGATGCTCGCTCCCCCTTCTGGGCTGGATGCTCGCTCCCCTCTTTCATGTGCGTGGGGCATATGGCCAACATGTGCCCATATGCCCCACAGCCAGGGCATAACTCCGCCACGAGGTTTATAACAAACCTCCCAGCCATCATCCCCGACCTCCTCCTGCTGTTGCTGCGGTTGCTGTTGCTGCTGCAGCTTACCTCTCCCCTTCTGGGCGCTGGACACAACGGGACTTCAGGCTCATCCCTTTCCTCATCTGTGTCCCGGTCAACCTCTGGGCAGCTTTCCTCCTCATGTCCAAATCGATGGCAGTACGTACATCACTCCTCCTCCTCCATGGAGTCCTCCCTTTGTACCCACCATGCGAGATCCCATGGCCGGAGCTTAGGGTCCATCCTCTGGCTTCCACTGTCCCTCTGTTGTGGGGGCTGGCCGTTCCTCTCTCTTCCCCTTTTTCTTCCCATTATTTATTTATTTATTTTTCCTCCAAACAAAAAACACTATTTTTGGAAAAAAAGAACAAAAAAAACGGGCTTTGCTGTTCCTGGCCCGGCTCCTGGAGGTGTTGTTTATCCCACTGCTCACACCATATTTAACAGGATGGCTTGCAGTGGTGAGGTGTGGTGACGTCATGGACCAGGAAGTAACAGAACCAAAACAATGGATGGGCGGGTGAAACTGAACGCAACGGCGTTCAGCTGATTTTATTAAATAATAAAACAAAACAAAAGATTTAAACAAACAAAACTCAACAAAACAAAAGGGCACGTTGGCCAAACAAATAGAAATAAACAAATGAGCGTGCTGGTTTTTACCCCAGCACGATACTTAGCAGTTGTTTCTCTTATTCGCCTCGCTCTCTCTGCTCCCCATCCTCTCCACCCCGCAGCACATACAGCTGCAGGTTCTTATACTCTGGCCGAGGGGTTAACTAGCTGTTAATTATCTTATTACCCCTCGGCCACAGTTTGCACGAGTTTAGTAAGGATGCGTGACTGTCAGCTAGTTAAATAATCAGTAGCTGATCAGCCACGCATCCTCACGAGGTTTTAAAATTATAAAAACAAACAACGCTTTTAACTGCACCGCAAACAAAAATGCAAATAATAATAAATATATATATAGGGGCGGGACACTCCGCCACACATGTATTTGCCCTCTTTAAAGTAATAAAGGGTTTTGGATGTTTATGAAACTCTTAACCTTGGGCACAGACTATCCTATATTTCCCAGTGAAATAGCTGTGAATATGTATTGTAAAGGGCTATGAATAATGACTACTTCACATGTAGCAGCTGAGAATGTATTTGTCAGAAAGTGTGTTTATCTGCCAAATAAGACTTGAGTAGAAAGACAATACAAGTACAGAACATGACAGATTAAGACACACTGCTTTAGAACAGGTGCTACATGTTGGCATCTCAATAATTTTTTTTTTTTTTTTTTAACGATGACTGGCTGGCTACCTTGGGGATTGCAGCTATAATAAATACACAAATGGCTATACGGTACAGGTAAAAAGTAACCTTGTGAGCCCTTAACCCTTTTAGCTAGGGAAAACAATGCTAGGCCAGTGGTGTGTCATAACAAAAAATGTACACTGTTGTATTAAAATCTATGTTTAACATTCCATCACCAATAAGACCTCTCCTGTATGACTGTGGAAAGCCTGCATATGTGCTTTTATTCAATGCTTTAACAATCTCAATCTCCCTTTTTATAACATTTACCTTGAACTATTCAGAGGCCACTTTGGGACCCTTTAGACCCCGATTATGCTGGACGTGAAACCACAGAAGTAAATGAATACATTATAATTAGGGCTTCTGATTTTTGGTAAAAAACAGATAAAACACCCAGCGATACAAAAAAAAAGAAAAATCGGTGGATAGCCAATAAACACCTGAAAAACTGTGGAAATGGTTAATCAATTCACATTGACTTTACCCTATTCCCATTAAAAAATAAAACCTACTACAAAAATAATAATAAATACATTTCCCAGTGCTGCGGGGCAATGTCCCGCCTTCCTGACTTGCATCTATCATTGATTCGTTCTCAGTACTTTAAACCCGCCCCAGCTACTGAATGACAGCACATTCCTACATTTCTATTGGAGACTCCACTTGCGAGATTTAAAACAAGATTACAATTGTGACAAAATGTACAAAAATGCCTACACACAAAACCCCAGAAGAATGTGCCCGGGACCGTAGGAATTTTGTTGTGGAAGACAACTTAAGTATGCAAGTACTGTCGAGTTACTACTATACATATTTAGTAAGCCCTGAAAAAAACAAACAATTTACATAAAACTCAAAAATAGCTAAAAATAAACACCGAAAAATACAATTAATAAAACTCGAAAAACAGAAGCCCCAATTATATTATAAACCATGAGAGCGAGTCACCAGAAGCCGAAGATAAAATAACAGCCTTATATAATTAATACATCAATCAGTTTCTGTATATATGGGTAACTTATATGGGTATCATTATTCATTAATTCATTTCTATAGCTACAAAATATTTACATTGGCAAAAGTGACAAGATGGTGCCGGTGGTGGAAGGTAAACAGGACAGAGATGGTAGGTTGCAGTTTTATGTGCCAGAGCGCATATTTATTCAAAATAATACAAAATAAAGGTTTAAATAAAACCATCACATACCACAAATACCAAAAGATCCTCACTCCCAGTAAACACTATTACGGTGTGCTGGAGCCCTACCCAGGAGCATGTCTCTCTCCTCGACTGCTGCTGCCTTTAATGGGGCTTTTTGCTCCACTTTATATCATGTGGCTGTTCCCATTTAGAACCAATTATCTAATTTGGGAACTGTCACATTCTCACATGTATTTGGCATGGATAGGAATTAATCCCATCCCTGCTAACCACCACCACCAACACACAAACAAAACACTATTTACAAGCAGGGATCTGCCCTGCCACAGCAATTTAGGAAACGTGTGTGAGCCCTTAATTAAAGAGTCACTGAGTGAAAATGAGATATTTGTACTTGTCCTGTTCAAAGTAATACCCTTTGTTGTTTTAATTACGAGATATTTCTTGTCAATGGAGTAAAGTATAGTACTTATTTCGATCTGAATAGCCTTTTTTTCGTATAAATACAGCCTGTTTATTTAAAACGAATTAAATAACACTGCAAAGCCTTGGATTATTTATGCAAATGGAACAGATCCCAGGACCCAAAATAGAACCCTGAGATACTTTGGGTCAAATTGACTTGTATGTGATCAGTAGGAAGCAAAACAAACATAAAAAACATTATTATTATATTAGGTTCAACAGTATGTATTTGTTTTCCTAAATGAAAAGCTTAGATACATCTATAACAATTGAATACAATGGTTAGTGTTGAAATTTAAATGTGGATGGCTTTGCTTGTTAATAATGGCTTGGTTTCCATGCAAAAATAAAACCAAGTCTCACCTTTTTACCATGTTATTTTGGTAGTACCTTTTTGACAATTTGGTTTTGCGTGTTGTTTTCTTTTAGAGAGAGAAATTCTCTTTCAAAATTCAAATGACATAATTCATATTAAATATGGTAGAGTATATTTACATGTTTCTGTCAGTGTTCCAATTTGGCCTTGTACAACTACAAATACCATTCACTTTTCTTAAACTGAGTTGACAATAAAATGTAAAATTGGGTTGAAGAACCGTACCGTAACATCATGTAATCAAAGAAAGTGCAAAAGCCTTTCGGAAGCCAAAACAGTAGTCATATTTGTCAGTTTTTTGTTAAGTGTATACAAAGCAGTATGTAATTCAATCTGTTAAATTAACATTATTCAGCAGGTTTCATTGGACGTTATGAAGCAAAATGAGTTCATTCTATAGGGTGATGTAAAACGTTAGGTTACTTACCGTAATCCTGGTTCCCTGAAAGAGAAGACGACCACCAACAACATTAGGTATGGGACATGCATGCCTATTGGTAGGTATTTTCTGAGTTCTCTATACCAGAGCTGCCCATAGACCCCTTCCTGGGATGACGCCCTTGGTCCCGCCTACCGAGGGGTTAAAACCGTAATACGGAGGAAGCCATTTCTCTTTTTGCCTCGAACCCATGAGGGCGACCGTCGCGGTTGGTGGTCGTCTTCTGTTTCAGGGAACCAGGGTTACGGTAAGTAATCTAACATTCCCTTTCAATTCGAAGACGACCACCAACAACAATGTGATACTGTATACCAGAGCCTTCACGAGGGAGAAGGAATGGCAGCATACGAACCAAAGGTTAGCGGTGCGAGCGTGCAACTTCAAGGACCCTCGTGTCTATTTAAGGCAAGGAATGATCTTCCACATTCAAGCAGTAAAACCTAGAGAATGTATGCGGCATAGCCCAGCTAGCCGCTGTAAATATATCGGACAGCGAGGCCCCTCTGAAGAGGGCCAAAGATGTAGCCAACCCTGTAGTAGAGTGCACAGCTACTCTCCCAGGTGGGGGTAAGCCAGCACTGACATATGCCGCTGAGACTGTCCGCAATCCAATGCAACAGTCGCTGCTGCGGAGGGGCTACCCTAGGGACCGTATACCGTGACAGACAAAGAGCTGGTCAGTATGACGCAGAGCTCTTGGCCTATCCACGTAACACCTCAATGCCCGCACTGGGCAGACGAAATTTATTTCCTATCCTCTGAAGCAAAAGGAGGTGGATGGAAAGACTCCAATTCCACAGATTGATTCATGTGGAAGGCTGTAATCACCTTGGGGAGGAAAGCAGGGTTTGTACGCTGTGGGACCCTGCTGCCATCGTCCCAAATACGCATACAGGAGCAGTGCACCGACAGCGCCTGCAACTCACTAACCCGCTTAACGGAGGTGATAGCCAAGAGGACGGCTTTCTTCATAGACAGATGCTTCAACTCTATGGAGTGTATAGGCTCAAACAGGGCTTTCGTGAGAGACTCCAGTACAACATCAAGGCTCCACTAGGGGAGAACGGTCCTCCTAGGAGGGCGTAGAAATGCACACCCGGAAATACAGAATCTATGGGGGTATGGCATGCAGAGATAGCCGCTAAATACACCTTCAGTGTGGAAGGTGAACTACCAGCATCAAGCATTTCTTGCAGAAACTGCAAGATAACCGGCATTGGGCAAGAAACTGGGTCATGACTTCTAGTCAGGCACCAATTTTGGACATAGTTCCACTTATAGGCGTACAGTGGAGTCTGCCCTAACGCTCTGCAGATTACCCACAACCACGTCTGATAGCCCTAGGGCTGTCCAATGGTCATGTTCAGGGGCCAGAGCCATAATTGGAACCTGCCAGGTTCCGGATGCCAGACAGTGCCTCTTGCCTGACTGAGGAGATCCAGGCGAAGCGGGATCTCCCAGGGCTGGCCTTGTATGAGCTGGCACAGGGTTGAGAACCAGATTCTCCTGGGCCATTGAGGGGCCACTAGGATAACTGTCACTTTCTCTAACCGGACCTTCTCCAAGAAGGCTGGGAGCAACGGTACTGGTGGGAACTCATAAAGGAGTGTCCTGGGCCACTCGTGGGCTAGAGCGTCGACGCCAAGTGGACCGCTGAACTGGTGGAGGGAATACCACAGGGGGCAATGTGTCATCTCCGCCGAGGTGAGGAGCTCAACCTGCGCCTTCCCAAACCATTCCCAAATGCGCTTCAGTCGCCACTTTGACGGATGCGCACCATCACTCGACAGGAGGTCCGAAACCCAGTTCGCCACTCCGGGAAGATGCGTCGCCCGTAGGGACAGCAGGTTCCGTTGTGCCCAAATCAGGAGCCAGAGGGTGATGCGATGCAACCCCGGGGAACAGAGGCCGCCCTGGTGGTTGACATATGCCACCGCTGATTTTTTGACCATTCGGACCAGCACATGTTTTCCATGCAACACTGGAAGGAAGTGCTGGAGAGTCGGGAAAATCAGGGAATGGTGGGAACGGCTATGCTGTGGGAGCTCCTGTCGGTGTCATCAAGGGGATCTGCAAAAAATTTGCAGCGCACCCCATTAATGCCGGCATGGAGCTGGGCAATGGTGGTAAACTAGTCTACTAGTAAACTAGGCAGCTAAGTTCTACCACAGTTGACGGTGCCCTCTCCTCCTCTTCCTCCACCTCCATGGGGAAGGAGTCTTCATCCCAGGAGACCTCTAAAGAAAGCGTGTCCTCCTCCGCCATCAAGGGCTGCAGCTCTGGCTCGACCTGGGCTTCCATGGGAGACCCAGGGGCTGAATCTGGTGCAGGCGGTAGCGGAGCCTCTATCGGTGCCGCAGGAGCTTGCTCCCTAGACAAGGGCTCAAGGACCTAAGCCATCTGCTCCTTAAGATAAATGATGTCCCTCACCTGCTTCTCACCTGGGGGGAGGGGGAGCGACTGTGAGGTCTCATCACAGGAGCCTGAGCGCAGGGGATCTCCTGTGAGGGGCTCTATGAGAGCTGGGGAGCGGGGATGGGGCTCCAAGGGGTGCTGATGGCTCTGCCGTGGGAGACTGAGAGTCTAGCCCCATGGCCCTTCTGAGCCTATTACAATGCACCCTGGGCTGAAAGGCCACGCACATGTTGCAGAAGTCCTCTCTGCCCATGGCGTGTTGGACCCCCAGGCACCGCACGCAGAGCGGGTGTTTGTTGCTGGGCGGTATATTCGTCTTGCAGGACGTGCGAAATGGAACCCTCGTCATGGTTGTCGAGTGCACCAAGCACTGTGTGCGCCAATTGGCCCATGTGTACCGGAGTGCTATGCTCACTGAGTGCACCAAGCAGTGTACGCCCTAAGCGCACCAAGCACTGGGGCACTATGCGCACCTGGTGCATCAAGTTCTGTGCGCACTGAGAACACTGTGCACCGTGAGCACCGTGTGGAGCTAGTGCCGCGTGCACCGAGCAGCGGGTACTGTGTTCACTGGGGTGCTATCGTACCGAGGGCACCGAGCACTGAGCGCACTGAATGCACTAAGCACCGTCCGCACTGAGCACTGAGTGCACCGAGTACAGTGTGTACTGGATGCACCAAGGCGATGTGTACCGAGCACCGTGCGCACCTAGTGCACTAAGCACAGAGTGCACCAGGTGGACCAAGGTGCTATGCACCGGGTAACATGCGCACCGCGTGCACTGAGCATCGAGTGCACCAAGCACCATGTGCACCGGATGCTCCGAGGCTCTATGCGCTGACTACCGTGCACGTTGAGTGCACTAAGCACTGGTCGCACTGAGTGAACTAAGCACCATGCGCACCGGGTGCACCGAGGTAACGCAGCACCGAGGTGCCGTGCGCACTTAGTGCACTGAGCACTGAGCGCGTTGCGTACAGCTAGAGTCGAGTGCACCGAACACTGTGTGCACCAAGTACCGTGTGCACCGAGGCGCTATATGCATCAAGGGCACCGAGCACTGTGCACAACAGGTGCAGTAAGCACTGAGCGCACTGTGTGCACCGGACACCGAATACACTGAGCACTGTGCGCACCGAGGCACTGAAGTACCAAGGGCTGAGTGTGCACCGAGGTACTGAAGCACCGGGGGTTCAGCTGTGCCTTCCCTAATTGCATGTAGTTACATGCCTGGTCAGCGCACAACATATACCAGGGGACACACGGGCCGAAGCCACGGCGGGCGAATCTGTGGACGGAGTACAATGCAATATATACAATTACAACAATATTACAGTGGAGCACACTGCTGTTGTTGTTGAATTTTTTGAAGGCCCAATGGGCCCAGGCAGCCGGTGAGGTCTACTCTACTGCGGATCTGGAAAAATATAGCTCGTGGAGGACAAGGCCTGCTGTTTTTTTTTTACCTAGCTGCTGCACATCGCAAGCAAGTGGGATACCACGTGTGCACTGCAGATGTGCCAGCAAGGGTGTTTAGTCAACAACAATAACAATCGACAGCAGGGGTAAGGCAGAGCCTCAACCCGGTGGAGGACGTGCTCCCACACGAGTGAAAGGCTGTAAAAGACGACAAGACTCACTCCTTTAAATTAATACTGCACAGGCAGTTGACTCACGTTCCACAGATAGGAAAGCAGCAGCAGCCTGCAATGCAACCGCCCGCAGGTTGCTGAGGAAGAAAGAAAGAAAAAGGCTAAATCAGGAGTCAGTGATTCCGTGACTCCGGAAAGGCAAGGGAACTGCAGTAGACTCAAAGCTCTTTTTCACAATACGCTCAGATACCAACACAGAGGGTCTTACATTACTGTCTTGAGAGGCAAAAAGAGAAATAGCTTCCTCAGTATGACAGTTTTAACCCCTCGGTAGGCGGGACCAAGGGTGTCATCCCAGGAAGTATAGAGAGCTCAGAAAATACCTACCAATAGGCAGGCATATCCCATACCTAATGTTGTTGGTGGTCATCTTCGAATTGAAAGGGAACATTTGGCCATAGCTGTAGATTCATGTGGTTTACAGCTTGGTATGTCAAATTAAAAACAAAAGTCCAGATAGTGTTACACAAAGATACTTACATGGATTTATCATTAATTGATGAAATGCTCTGTATATTTCCAAAAAAACCATACCAACATTCTATTAGTGAGTACTTTGCATTATCCGCACATTTTTTACAAAACATTTTGACTGCATATATTTTGATATAGTATTTCGAAAATGTACTCCACTAAACATTTTGACTGCATATTGTTTATATCATTTTGTGCTGGAATTTAGCTCTGTTCATAGACTACCATAATGACTACCAAAAATTGATGAAGGGGAAGCACAATATTCTTATAATAATAATAATAATAATAATAATAATAATAATAATACCTGCATCCAAATTCCTCTCGCTAGTTGAATGCTGTTATATTTATGTTACTGGGCTATACAAGTTCAACAAATTCCTCAGATCATATTAAGCCCCACATTTGGCTCTTTGAAGAAATTTGTAGAAGCAACAGTTTTTTTTTTTCGTCTTTTTTTTCAAAACATATTGCCTATCTTGTGAAACAGTTCTTGCCATATGGATCAGGTTTGAGAGAGTTCACTTCAGCTAGTACCTGGTGCTGAGATCGGTAGCCCGCAGCAATATAGACCACAGGCAAGAATTCAACACATTAAAGACATTTATGTTGGGGTACAAATGTGACTTTTTTGTTGTTGGTACACATGATAGGTGCTACATAAGACTAGTATAACATGCATTGAATCTTATCTTAATGTTAAGGGACTGGAAAATCTAGAGCTTTAAGCAAAGCTATCCAATCACCAAACCTGAAAATAAAAATAAAAACTGTAAAGGATAAAAGAAAAAAATAATAATCTGTCAAAGCATTCCAAAAACATACAGAATGAAGAGGTCTCTAAGCCTCAGTCCCCCGCATATGCTTATTTATTCTTATTTGGTCAAAGAAGCTTGTCAGGGCTACTTTCAACAGATCTCAGTCGTTAATAACAACTTGCTTGGTATGGCTTTGTAGTAGAAATTACACAAGGTCACATCATAAAAGAAATCTTCTCTGCTGAAGTTTTGTGAATATATGTTATGATTTCCAACCTGTTGCCATGCAAAAAAAAACAAAACATGTTTCAGTCAATTTGTGTCTTTTTAGCATGAGAAGCTGATTTACCCCCATAGCATATTTTGACCATGCATTTCCTGTAACGTGTTGAATGTGCATGATATATGCATGTTATGTCATATTCTCACAACAATGGAGAGAATTTGAAGTTCCTAAACTGCATTTAAACCAAGTTAATATACTCTTCAATTGCTGTAATTTCAGACATTAGCAGTGGGCTATTACATTTATTTTCTGATTCAATGGCAAAATCAATGGCAGAATCCTGAAAATATTTAGAATTTTATTCCCACAGTGAAAAATGCAGTGTCTTCGCTTTACAAAAACAAAGCAATGTAACTGAAAGATTAAGGGAATGCTACAGGTAGCCATGGAGTGTCGCGTTTACATGAGCAGACGCCCTTATCCAGGGCGACTTACAGTCGTAAACAAATACATTTCAAGAATCACAGTACAAGTAATAATACAATTAAGAGCAAGATAAATACAGTGACTTGGGATCTAGCAAGTACAAGTATAACAAAATACGATTCAATAATACAGCAGATAACAGTGTCAGTGATAGTTACATCAGGATATAATTAAATACAAAATACTACAGATTAAATAACACTTGTGACAGATTACAGCACTCTAAAGTACAGGATTAAATGCAGTAAAATAGGGGGCAGATAAGAGCAAGTAAAGTGCATTTAAGGAAGAGTGATAAGTGTCCAGAGGGAAAAAAAGAGTTCTACAGGTGCTGTCTGAAGAGGTGAGTCTTGAGGATGCGCCGGAAGGTTGTCAGGGACTGGGCAGTCCTGACATCTGTAGGAAGGTCATTCCACCACTGCGGGGCGAGGGTGGAGAAGGAGCGGGCTCTGGAGGCAGGGGAGCGTAGAGGAGGTACAGACAGTCTTCTAGTGCAGGAGGGGCGGAGAGGTTGAGTGGGGGTGTAGGGAGAGATGAGGGTCTGGAGGTAGCTGGGTGCAGTCTGGTCAAGGCATCTGTAGGCTAGTACAAGAGTCTTAAACTGGATGCGAGCCAGTGGAGTGAGAGGAGCAGTGGAGTTGCATGGGAGAAGCGAGGCAGAGAACACCAGGCGAGCAGTGGAGTTCTGGATGAGCTGGAGCAGACGGGTGGAGGACGCAGGAAGGCCAGCCAGGAGAGAGTTGCAGGAGTATAGGCAGGAGAGTACCAGGGCCTGGACCAGGAGCTGGGTGGCGTAGTTGGTGAGGAAGGGTCGGATTCTTCGTATGTTGCTCAGGAAGAATTGGCAAGTGCGTGCCAGAGTGGAGATGTGCTGGGAATAAGAGAGGCAGGGGTCCAGGGTGACTCCAAGGTTCTTAGCTGAGGAGGAGGGAGAGAGTGTGGTAGATTCCAGAGGAACAGAGATAGAGAGATCAGAGGAGGGGGAGGAGGAGGGAAAGAAAAGGAGGTCAGATTTAGAGAGGTTGAGTTAGAGGTGATACGAGTGCATCCAGGAGGAGATAGCAGACAGACAGGTAGAGATACGGGAGGGGATGGTGGAGTCAGAGGTGAGGAAGGAGAGGAAAATCTGAGCATCATCAGCATAGAAATGGTATGAGAAACCATAGGATGCGATGAGGGGGTCCAGGGAGCAGGTGTAGAGAGAGAACAGGAGAGGACCCAAGACTGACCCTTGGGGACTCCTGTTGAGAGAGGGCGAGGTGTGGAGGTTGCTCCACGCCAGGTTACCTGGTATGTGCGGTTGGAGAGGTAGGAGGAGAACCAGGCCAGAGCAGTGCCAGAGATTCCCAGGTCAGCGAGAGAGGATAGTAGAATAGAGTGATCGACAGTGTCAAAGGCAGCAGAGGGGTCGAGGAGAATTAGGACAGAGGAGACATAGGCAGCTCGGGCACAGTTTAGTGAGTTGGTAACAGACAGGAGGGCGGTTTCAGTGGAGTGAGCAGAGCGGAAGCCAGATTGGAGAGGGTCGAGCAGAGAGTGGTTGGACAGGAAAGCAGAGAGCTGGTGGTGTACAGCCCGCTCGACGGTTTTGGAGAGGAAGGGTAGGAGGGAGACAGGACAGTAGCTCTGGAGGGAGGTGGGGTCGAGGGTAGGTTTTTTGAGGAGGGGAGTGATAGAGGCTTGTTTGAAGGCAGAGGGAAAGAGACCAGAAAGGAGAGAGGTGTTGAGAAGGGAGGAGATGAAGGGAAGTTGAGCAGGAGCAGCAGCTTGAAAGAGGTGAGTGGGGAGGTGGTCCAGGGCACACGTGGTGGGTTTGTGACCCTGGAGCAGGGAGGAGAGGTCAGAGTCTGAGAAGGGAGAGAAGGTGGAGAAGGAGGGTGAGTTAGTAGGGGATGCAGTGGGTGTAGGGGTTGGAGCGGGAGGGGGTGGGGGAGAGGGAGAGGTTTTAAATAGTTTGCAGATATCTGAGATTTTAGAACAGAAGAATGAGGCAAAGTCATCAGAGGAGACAGAGGAGGAAGGAGGAGGGGGGGAAGGTTTAGGAGGGAGGAGAAGGTAGAGAATATTTTACGTGGGTTGTTAGTGGAGGCTTGGATTATAGATTGGAAATAAGTACATTTAGCAGAGGAGAGAGTAGAGGAGAAGGAGGAGAGGAGAGTGCAGTAGAGGTCTAGGGCAGCAGGGAGTTTGGTTCTCTTCCATTTCTTTTCAGCAGATCGCAGTGTAGTTCTTGCTGAGTGGAGCATAGAGGAGAGCCAGGGTTGGGGAGGGGAGGGGCGAGCAGGTCGGGAGGTGAGGGAGGAGAAGAGGGTGGAGGTAGCAGAGTCTACAGAGAGTTGGGAGAAGGACTCGATAGGAGGGAGGTGAGAGAGAGCGGTGGAGGCAAGGAAAGAGGGGGAGAGAGAGCGGAGGTTACGGCGAGAGGTGACAGTGGGGGTAGGAGGAGCAGGGAGAGAGGGAACAGACAGAGAAAAAGAGATTAAATAGTGATCAGAGATGTCCCGGTGGGTGACAAAGAAGGTGGAGGGGCAGCAGGCCCTGGAGAAGGTGAGCCAACTTTGTGGGTAGAGGGGTGTGACAGGTTGGCTAAATGTGTGGTGTAAAATGACTGACAACCAGTCCAGGTTTGTTGTACTCGCGCCCGGCTTTATTTTGCCACAATAACTCAAAAAATAAAGGACGCCGGGATACACAACAATGTGTAACCTGACAAACAATAATGATAACGCCGGGATACACAACAATGTGTAACCCGACCAAACAAAAGGGAAAAGGGTTGCAGTCCCAAACGAAAAACGAAACCAAAACAATAAACTCAACAAAAACACAGTCCGTCTCCCCTCAATCCAAACGTGGGGTGCACAACGGTAAACAGTCCGGCACTTCCGGGTCCGCGCTCCTCGACGTATTCCCGAGCGTCCCGTTAGTGTTCTATGGACAGACAAAGGGTGAAGGGGTTAGCAGGTATATCCACAAAACACACAATGAAACTCCTCTTATTCCTTTTCCCGTTTATAATCCCCTCGTTTCTCTCGCAGTCTCGCTCTCTCTCTCTCTCACACACACTGTACCTTGCCAGAAGGAACAGAACCCTGGGCCACGCCCCTTTGTACGCTCCATCCCGTCCCCATTGGTCAGCGAGGCAACCGCCATCAGCCAATACCCGATTGCCACAGCGCTTCCCCTCTGGGTTGATGACGTTGCGCACCGTGGTCCCGCCCCCTTACCAGATGGCCGACTTCCACCTTCCCTGGGGATGTCTGCTCCTCCTCCCTAGCGCCCTCACTGGTCGGGAGGGAGATCTAACACAAGAGTTCATTCTCTCTTTGTCACAGGGGGGATGGAGAAAGACAGAAGTCGAAGGAGTGAAGGAGAGGGATGAATCCGGCAGTGTGGCTGGGGTTGGAGAGATGGATATTGAAGTCACTTAACAGGACAGTTGGGGTAGACAGGGGAGGGAGGAGAGTAGATAGTCGAGTTCATCGAGAAAGTGAGCGAGAGGTCCAGGGGAGTTTAGTTGGACAGCATGAAATACGAAGGTGTTAACAGAGAGTGAGGAGAGGTCGGAGGGGACAGAAAAGAGTAAGGAGGGGAGAGGAAAAGACCAGTCCCACCTCCCCGTCCAGTGAGACGTGGGGTATGGGACAGGATGTAGAGAGAGGACAGGGCAGCAGGAGTTACAGTGTTATCAGGGGACAGCCAGGTTTCAGTGAGAGCAAGGAAATCGAGAGAGAGGTGGGAGGCAAAGGCAGAGATGAAATCAGCTTTGTTAGCAGAAGAGTGACAGTTCCCGAGTGCACCAGAGAGAGTGCGGGAGGGGAGAGAGTGAGAGGGGGGAAGAGGCAGAGGGATGAGGTTAGAAGGGTTGGAGGAGCAGCGGCAGAGAGAGGGCAGAGGACAAAGGCGAGAGGACAGAACAGGGATGTGAGAGACAGTCATAGCAGGACAGGTGAGACAAATAGGCACAGTGGGAGCGGTGGGGTGAAGGGTACAGACCTGACTAGTAGATGGTGTCTTCCAGAGTGCTGCTAGGTTCGGATCTATTCCAACAGGCCTCCCCTTGCTGGACTCCCACAGCTAGACTCCCGGATCTTTTGTTGTGAGGCTCTTCGGTAGGCTGGCGCTTAGTGCTGGCGCAGAAATAGCCTGCCTGACTAATATAACAACTGGGCGGGAAAAAAAAACAATCAAATAGCAAATTAACCTCTATTCAATTTAACCACACTCACCTGGGACTAATCATGTAAACACGCTTTTCGGAAAACTTATTCCGATAGCGTACTGCACATGTGCAAACTTTGACCTTCATTCCTGCACATGGTTTTAGAAAACAGAGAAAATAATAATAATCTGAAATCAGTCTGCATGCATCCATTTGTCTAGTTAAGGATAAAGTAATACATTTGTTAAAGTCCGTATGTATTTGTTAATAGCCCATACTGAAGCAGCAAATGTTTTCCAGCTTTAAAATGACGTGATAATTTAAAATAATGTCTGCAAAAGAAACTGGTTATATAGAACAGGATGAGCTGTTGGAAAGGCTGATTGCACATTGTGGGGAATCTGAATAGAGGTATAGGATAGTAATCTTTGATTTTAAGACCTGACATTTCTATAAAGCACTATATTGGTTTGGTCTCCGTTCTATCGCAGAAATGTCCGGTCTTCAAATCGTACTTAGGCTACTACAGTACTTTGCATGTGAAAATATCCTGCATTTTCCGAAAACTTCAATCCATATATACAGTTGAATTCTAATTAGATTTTCTATTGTTAATCATGTAAACACAGAAAACTAACGTTTTAAGAAAATCAGTTTTCTAATTCAGTTTTCCGAAAACATTAATTTTCCGAAAACGCTTTGTCATGTAAACGTACTGACAGATTGGGTCTTTGTTGACCAAGATACTATAGAAATGTACCCTGTGTACTCATTGATTAGAATTGCCATGACTGCGTCACTTTGGCCATATTAAAAGTCCCTTAATATTTGAAGATGCTGAAAAACAACAACAACAAAAAAAGATGGTCACACGTCAGCCATTTTGGTTTGGTTCCTCTTCAAATTCGGGTAAACAAACCTTTATAAAAGGCTAATCAGTTATTGATTTTTCAAGAATGTAAAATTGGCCATCAGGCAGAATGAACCAGACCACAACCAGCAACAATGCAAGATATTTTGAGGCATAAAAGGTTTCCATGGAAACAATCCAAAGCACAGTCTGTTGTCTCTCTATCTCTCTGGCCTCTTTGTTGTGTGGACAAAAATGTCAAGGATATAACACTCACCCAGGGGGAATATGTAGGGGATCATAGTTTTTATCTTGAATCTAATAATGCTCTTTGGCTGACTGCCTGGTGATCTTGTTTTTTTTTATTTTTTTATTTTTTTTATTTGTATTATTTGCATGTAAAAAATGTTATGACAGAAATATGTATATATATATATATATATATATATATATATATATATATATATATATAATTTTTACATATTTGATTTGTATCTGTATTTCACTTTCAGCACCTTGATTGTGTGGACAAACAAGCACTGAACTGTACCACAGCACTGCAGTGGGCAGATACACAAACTTCAAAGGCTTTATTTCAGGAAGTGTCCAAAATAAATTCAAAAGAGCAAATCGGGATACAGGATTGTCAGATATATCTCACTTAATACAGAGCACCAGTAATAAAACATGCATGAAATAAGAAGTGCAAGATGAAGATAGCATGAGATTGTGTGGTCCAGTGGTTAAAGAAAAGGGCTTGTAACCAGGAGGTCCCCGGTTCAAATCCCACCTCAGCCACTGACTCGTGTGACCCTGAGCAAGTCACTTAACCTCCTTGTGCTCCGTCTTTCGGGTGAGACGTAGTTGTAAATGACTCCGCAGCTGATGCATAGTTCACACATCCTAGTCTCTGTAAGTCACCTTGGATAAAGGTGTCTGCTAAATAAACAAATAATAATAAATACAGTGTGTCTTTTAAATGAATAAGCTCTCTTAATAATAAGTTCTTAAATTGAATAGGTCTGTGGTATACTTGAGCCCCTTTCATACTGGAATGATCTACCCAGACAGGGCCCGGTGTCATGAGGTTCGGGTACACGATTTCACACTGCTTTTGATAAAGCAGGCTTGACCTGGGTGACAGACGCAAGTATACAATGTGCGTGTCAATGCCACGGAAGCAGCTTTTTACTGACGTTTCCATCCAAGATTCTCTGGATTGAACCGTCAGCCAAATTTTTAATTGGAGCAAATGTTTCTACATCCCTGCTGCAATCTGACTCATGCTTTTTCAATCAACAAAATTATGGCTAAACAGAATAAACAGAAACGTTCCTTATGGAAGTGAAACTTTTACGCAAGCGTGGCTGTTTGTTATTGCGTCAGCTCACGTACGGCTGTGTGGCGGAGTGTCCCGCCCCTATATAAATATGTGCACTGTGTTATTATTATTTGTATTATTGTTTGCGGCGCGGATAAAAGCGCCACGTATTTGTTATTGTTTTTAGATTTTAAAAATTGTGAGGATGCGTGACTGATCAGCTACTGATTATTTAACTAGCTGACAGTCACGCATCCTTACTAAACTCGTGCAGACTATGGCCGAGGGGTAATAATTAATTAATAGCTAGTTAACCCCTCGGCCAGAATATAAAAGCCTCCAGCTGTCCGTGCTAAAGCGGAGAGTGTCAGAGGCGAGACGTGTTTTGCAAAGTAAGAGAGAAAACAATTGCAATATACAATATACTTGTTAACATTATCATTTCTTCGTTTGTTTGTTTGGCCCTTGTGCCTTTTTTGTTTAGTGTGTTTGGTGTTCTGTTTAAATCTTTTGTTTTTGTTTATTATTTAATAAAAGAAGCTGAACGCCGTAGTGTTTCAGTTCTCACCCGCTACTTCCGAGTCTGTGTTTCTGGTCTGACGTCACTACTGAAGCCATCCTGTTCACAGGCAGTCAAGCATTTTGTCTCGCTCAACCCGGGTTAAAGAGTGTCAACCCACATTCTGAGGTGGGTCATTGGGACCCAGGTCCGGGTTGACCAAGGGTTAACCAGGTCTAACCCAGGTCTAATCCTTGTATGTGGTTTCACACTACGCAGGATTGTGACCCAATTAGCCAGGACCCAGGTCTGGACCCGGATAGGAGTGCCAGTGTGAAAGGGACTTTGGATTAACAAAGCTTTTACTTTGTCACCTCTGTCAGCTTTATAGAATCGTAAAAAAAATAAATGATAATAAATTTCCTTGGATTGTTTTTTTTTGTAATCTCAATCATTTCAATCATGCTGATAGTTCCTGTAAAGCTCTGGGTTGAAGTACCAAATTCAGACAGACTGCAGGATCGAGAAATCGAGGTTCAGCTGGATTGCATTGGATATGAACAACTAAGACTGTATATGAAAAAAAAAAATAGGTGCATTTTTTTCAAAAATATTCTATAAAAAGTATAAGTAATTGCAGATATCAGTGTGTATTATAATGAAGTGAGACGTTTTTATCAGGTTGACTGATTTGAGTGACATTCTGCATGACGGCCTCCCTGACTGTATAGGAGACTCTGGAAAAGGTAAACTAGCCTTGAGAAGAGATGCAGGAAGCATGTTTGGAAGACTAAACAACAAATGTGCAGAGCGCAATGATTTTACTAGGGCTTTACTTACCAAAGTGTATACATTATGTAATTAAAAAATATACAGTACTGTGCAAAAGTTTTAGGCAGGTGTGAAAAAATGCTGTAAAGTAAGAATGCTTTCAAAAATAGACATATTAATAGATTATATTTATCAATTAACTAAATGCAAAGTGAGTGAACGGAAGAAAAATCTAAATCAAATCCATATTTGGTGTGACAACCCTTTGCCTTCAAAACAGCATCAATTCTTCTAGGTACACTTGCACAAAGTCAGGGATTTTGTAGGCATATAGTCAGGTGTATGATTAAACAATTATACCAAACAGGTGCTAATGATCATCAATTCAATATGTAGGTTGAAACACAATCATTAACTGAAGCAGAAACAGCTGTGTAGGAGGAATAAAACTGGGTGAGGAACAGCCAAACTCAGCTAACAAGGTGAGGTTGCTGAAGACAGTTTACTGTCAAAAGTCATACACCATGGCAAGACTGAGCACAGCAACAAGACACAAGGTAGTTATACTGCATCAGCAAGGTCTCTCCCAGGCAGAAATTTCAAGGCAGACAGGGGTTTCCAGATGTGCTGTCCAAGCTCTTTTGAAGAAGCACAAAGAAACGGGCAACGTTGAGGACCGTAGACGCAGTGGTCGTCCAAGGAAACTTACTGCAGCAGATAAAGACACATCCTGCTTACTTCCCTTCGCAATCGGAAGATGTCCAGCAGTGCCATCAGCTCAGAACTGGCAGAAAACAGTGGGACCCTGGTACACCCATCTACTGTCGGAGAAGTCTGGTCAGAAGTGGCCTTCATGGAAGACTTGCGGCCAAAAAGCCATACCTCCGGCGTGGAAACAAGGCCAGCGACTCAACTATGCACGAAAACACAGGAACTGAGGTGCAGAAAAATGGCAGCAGGTGCTCTGGACTGATGAGTCAAAATTTGAAATATTTGGCTGTAGCAGAAGGCAGTTTGTTAGCGAAGGGCTGGACAGCATACACGAATGAGTGTCTGCAGGCAACAGTGAAGCATGGTGGAGGTTCCTTGCAAGTTTGGGGCTGCATTTCTGCAAATGGAGTTGGGGATTTGGTCAGAATTAATGGTCTCCTCAATGCTGAGAAGTACAGGCAGATACTTATCCATCATGCAATACCATCAGGGAGGCATCTGATTGGCCCCAAATTTATTCTGCAGCATGACAACGACCCCAAACATACAGCGAAAGTCATTAAGAACTATCTTCAGCGTAAAGAAGAACAAGGAGTCCTGGAAGTGATGGTATGGCCCCACAGAGCCCTGATCTCAACATCATCGAGTCTGTCTGGGATTACATGAAGAGAGAGAAGCAACTGAGGCTGCCTAAATCCACAGAAGAACTGTGGTTAGTTCTCCAAGATGTTTGGGCCAACCTACCTGCCGAGTTCCTTCAAAATCTGTGTGCAAGTGTACCTAGAAGAATTGATGCTTGATGCTGTTTTGAAGGCAAGGGTTGTCACACCAAATATGGATTTGATTTAGATTTTTCTTCTGTTCACTCACTTTGCATTTAGTTAATTGATAAATATAATCTATTAACATGTCTATTTTGAAAGCATTCTTACTTTACAGCATTTTTTCACACCTGCCTAAAACTTTTGCACAGTACTGTGCAAAGTTTTAGACAATAATGCTGTAAAAAATGCTTCAAAATAGACATGTTAATAATTATATTTATCAATTAACTAAATGCAAAGAGTGAACAGAAGAAAATCTAAATCAAATCCATATTTGGTGTGACCACCCTTGCCTTCAAAACAGCATCAAGCATCAATTCTTCTAGGTACACTTGCACACAGATTTTGAAGGAACTCGACAGGTAGGTTGGCCCAAACATCTTGGAGAACTAACCACAGTTCTTCTGTGGATTTAGGCAGCCTCAGTTGCTCTCTCTCTTCATGTAATCCCAGACAGACTTGATGATGTTGAGATCAGGGCTCTGTGGGGCCATACCATCACTTCAAGGACTCCTTGTTCTTCTTTACGCTGAAGATAGTTCTTAATGACTTTCGCTGTATGTTTGGGGTCGTTGTCATGCTGCAGAATAAATTTGGGGCCAATCAGATGCCTCCTGATGGTATTGCATGATGGATAAGTATCTGCCTGTACTTCTCAGCATTGAGGAGACCATTAATTCTGACCAAATCCCCAACTCCATTTGCAGAAATGCAGCCCCAAACTTGCAAGGAACCTCCACCATGCTTCACTGTTGCCTGCAGACACTCATTCGTGTATGCTGTCCAGCCCTTCGGCGAACAAACTGCCTTCTGCTACAGCCAAATATTTCAAATTTTGACTCATCAGTCCAGAGCACCTGCTGCCATTTTTCTGCACCCCAGTTCCTGTGTTTTCGTGCATAGTTGAGTCGCTTGGCCTTGTTTCCACGCCGAGGTATGGCTTTTGGCCGCAAGTCTTCCATGAAGGCCACTTCTGACCAGACTTCTCCGACAGTAGATGGGTGTACCAGGGTCCCACTGTTTTCTGCCAGTTCTGAGCTGATGGCACTGCTGGACATCTTCCGATTCGAAGGAAGTAAGCAGGATGTGTCTTTTATCTGCTGCAGTAAGTTTCCTTGGATCGACCACTGTCTCACGGTCCTCAACGTTGCCCGTTTCTTTGTGCTTCTTCAAAAGAGCTTGGACAGCACATCTGGAAACCCCTGTCTGCCTTGAAATTTCTGCCTGGGAGAGACCTTGCTGATGCAGTATAACTACCTTGTGTCTTGTTGCTGTGCTCAGTCTTGCCATGGTGTATGACTTTTGACAGTAAACTGTCTTCAGCAACCTCACCTTGTTAGCTGAGTTTGGCTGTTCCTCACCCAGTTTTATTCCTCCTACACAGCTGTTTCTGTTTCAGTTAATGATTGTGTTTCAACCTACATATTGAATTGATGATCATTAGCACCTGTTTGGTATAATTGTTTAATCATACACCTGACTATATGCCTACAAAATCCCTGACTTTGTGCAAGTGTACCTAGAAGAATTGATGCTGTTTTGAAGGCAAAGGGCGGTCACACCAAATATGGATTTGATTTAGATTTTTCTTCTGTTCACTCACTTTGCATTTAGTTAATTGATAAATATAATCTATTAACATGTCTATTTTTGAAAGCATTCTTACTTTACAGCATTTTTTCACACCTGCCTAAAACTTTTGCACAGTACTGTATATATACAGGAAAATAATATGTTAAAAATCATATTGTTTTTTGTTTTCTATATATAAAATAAAATAAACATTAAGGCATTTTATAAGCACAATAACCCACTCCAGAGTGTGTGGTAAGATGTATCTTACACACTTCTGGGTGGTTACTGTATACACCTGTCATGGGTTATTGCTTACTTATAAAATAGGTTCAGAAATGTATGTATCTTGATTGGCTATTGTATGTTTTAAGCCATTGCATTATGTATGCAATAAGGCCCAACAGGGTGTCCGTATACATCCAATATATACGGACGCCTCGGGGCATTGCGTGCCACGAGACAAAGTCAAGTGCCTCCAACCCTCGAGAAGTGTGTTTTATTAAAATATCCTTACACAAATAAAGGGACCACAAAAGTAGTCCCATTTATAACTTTGAACTACACACTAAGTTAAGTTGAGTAAATTGGTTTAATTGAAACATACATTTATTTCTGATGTGCTGAATTTTACATTGTCGTTGAAAAAATCCACCAGGAGATGGAGTTGAGATGGCACTGAATTAATTATTTTTCTGTGAGTGCAAGATGCTGTTGTTTCGGCAGAACGGGATTAAAAATAATAATAATAAAGACGGCTCGCATTTTTTCAAGGTCGGTGTTGGAGAGGGGAGGATAATGTGCAGAAGTGTCTTTTTGTGTTTTTCTGTGTTTACAAAATGCTAAAAAGAAATAATTGAAGTGACACAGTCAGGGTGAGTATAAAGACAGCTGGGTTTTTTGGGGGGTTTTGTTTTGCTATCTTCCAATTAATTTAATTGTTCTTCATCCAAATCGGCATGCCTACTCACTACTTTGAGGATTTTTTTGCTGGTAATTGGTCACTCAGTTTTATAGTTACTGTACATCTCTAACTGTAAACAAGATGGCTGCTGGTACTTTACATTCTGTGAGGCAGCACAGTGATTCTGAATATGTGACAAGGCTCCAACTGTCCGTATCCATCCAATATACGGACAGCTGCAACCTTGCGCAACCAATCACATTGCTTGTTTCACGTTTCATTGCCATCCCTGATTTATAATATAGTACAATTAATTGGTAAAGACAAGTCCCAGCAACTAAGCCTCATTACCAACAGATATCATTGTGACAATCATTTAGAATTTTAAAATTTCTCTGCAAAAAAAAAATTCAGACTTCCTCCCAAGTAAATTTCAATATATTTGCTGACTCCAGCATTCATGCATTCTTGAAGGATGAAGACAGCGACAGTTCAATACCAGAACCACCTACAAAAAAGAGGACAAAAATGAAACAGTGAGTACAAGACACCTCTTTGACAAAATAGAAGCCAACAAGGAAGAATTAAATACAAAAAAGCTAACCGTTTGGACTACCTGAGTTTTTAATAATTGGGAAACACAAAAAAAAAAAGAGAACAGCAGCGGCTTGAACCGTTTTTAAAATTCTCCCGCTGTGGGACACTCCCTGAATATCATTACTGGTGGCAGTTTCAAACGTGCAAACAGTGTGTTTCTTTCCATCCTGAAAATGTACAGACAGTATCAAAAAGACTCAACATCACTCTCCTATATCGCAAACAGACTTAAACACACGTAGGTCATCGCCTGCTGTCTCTCCCCTTACTGCACCTGGCTTAGTCTGTAGTGTGGCTGGACATACATATAAACATGGCCAGTTATAGGAAAGCTAGATGATAATGGGCTAGAATATGTAAGGGATAACACACGACAGGACGTGGGTTGTGTTGCATGATCATACGGCTGTGGTTGGGTTGGAGTGCTTTCATACAAACAAAGCCTTATGTTAATGCAATACAACCCACAAGCCCAGGAGTGTGTTATCCCACTTATTAAAAGGACACAATAATACATAGAAATACAAACTTTTTTTATACTGTATATATATATTTTTTTGAAAATGAAGACTTTTATTGTATATTCTTCCACTTTGGAGAAAAAATAGTCCATCAGACACAGTTACACTGGTGGTTTTCAACATTTCCAACAATAAATAAAATAACAGAATACTATTTTATCCCAGCTGGGATCAAAATAATGAATTGTAGCCCTGTCCAGCTACTTACCTGAAATGCCTGAAGCTAGTAAAAACGAGAATACACGCAGCCGAGAACGTGCTAGACCCGGGGTAAGGGCAAAATTTAGTTGCAGGCTTAGCAATGCGCTAGGCCGGACGGGGGATAACTAGCCAAAACGGCTCAAATAACATTAAAACACAGCTAAAAACGTAGCGACTGTAATTATATATACAGCTTTTAACAAAAATGATCAAGACAAACAAGTAATAAGGCACAACAGAGTAGTAATAAAAAACTATACTCAGGCTCTCCGTTGCGAGTTTAATACATTGTGTATTGATAATTTATTAATCAAACTGTAATTAGACAAAAAAAAGCTCCGCCATGCATTAAGCTATATTTATCCACGGTTTAAAACCCCTCAGCAGAAAATCAGCGGACATTCAGTTTTATAAGTGACTTTAGTATACACAAAGCCACAAAAAATCACTATAGCCACGCCGAGATAAACAAAGAGCAGCACAGAGGTTTTATGTGTGCTTTACCAGGAACCACCCATTTAATTTTTAACTAAAAACATGCGCACACGTGTACAGGTAGTGGTCAAAAAAATGGAAACACCTGGGTAAATGAGGACACCAAGTATATTGAAAGCAAGCGCATACTCCAGGATCGTGATATCCATGCATTAATTCAAAGTGCAAGGCAAAGCAGGCGAGCAACTGCAGATCAATTGACTGCAAATTTCAACCTGGGGCGCGAGCAGCCAGTTTCATCAAAAACGGTCCGCATTTTTTTTTCTGTCAAGTTAATGGTTTCTTTCTTGGGATCCTGAGTGCTTCTTGTTGTAATTACTCAAATATTGTGTTCGATTCATTTTGTATATACTCTATATAAATTCACAGGATCAGCAAAGTTGCTTGTGACAGAAAGACAATGATTCTTGGTGGTAAATCTCCCTCCCGACCTGCGAGGGTGCTAAGTAACGGGAACGAGTACCCTGGACTGCTTGGCCTGACACTTCGTTCCTAGGGTTAAAAGGAAGTCGGTCATTTAGAAAAGGAGTGGCGCTTCGGTACATTAACTCATCGACCCGGAAGGGAAATGATGTGGCAGCCGCGGATTGGAGGAGCGGCTGCAATCATTTACCAAGGGGTCATGAGTGACGGTATAAGTAGGGGACTGTGACAGGGTGACTGGGCGGTGACGTCAAGCAGAAGCAGGAAGGAAACTGACACCAGGTAAGTACTGCAGTTAAAAGGCGCTTGCGCTGTTTTTTATTTAATAACAAAAATAAATCAAAAGTTTAAACAAAAAGAAAACACTGCTCACAGAGCAAAATAAAAGGTTTTAACAAAACAAATCTCGCACCCAAACTACCAAGTAAGACCCAGGTCAGGCTGAGCAACTGCCTTCACTGTTCCTGGATTTTCTTTTAAGTTTACTTTCGTTTTCGCTCGCTCTCTCCGCTCTCGTTCCTCCTCTTGAACACCAACCACCTCGAGCTGGAGAGCTGCAGGCTTTTTATATTCAGGTGACCATCTCCCGATTAGCAACCAAATAAATCACTTAATTAATTCGGGAGATGGCCACCTTCTGCACGAGTTTAAATTATTCCTGGCAGAGGACGAGCACCAATCTCGCCTCTGCCAGAACATGTTTTAAAATAAACAAAATAACAAAACCATGGCTTTCGCCGTCATTTAAAACACATAACTAAAACACAGAAATAACAGAATACACTAAGCCCGCTGTCATAAATAATAATAATAATAATAATAATAATAATAATAATAATAATAATAATAATACAAAACAAATACAGGGCGGAGGGGACCCGTTCTAAAAATAAATAAACAAAACAATGTACAGGGCTGCTTGCCCTGTTACATATCCCCCTGCACGCACACATGGCTAACGGCCACCTTCCCCTCAGTCTCAGAGTCCCGGAAGAGGGGAAGCACAGTGTCCATGGGGGTGGCCACGGTGGGAGGTCCGGCACCCCAATTCTTCGTGGCTGGCAGCTCCCTCTTCCGGGGCTCCGCCACACATTATCCTGCCGCGAAAGTGCGGCTCGGGGAGCTGGTCTCCTGACCTCCCCTTTCTTCATGGCGGCATTTCCCCTCCGTGGGGCTCCGACCACACGATCTCCGGCAGCGAAACTGCTGCGAGGGAGCTGGTCCCATGACCTCCTCCCCTTCTTGTGGCCAGCAGCTCCCTCTTCGGGGCTCCCGCCACAATATCCTGCCCGAAAGTGCGGCTTGGGAGTGGTCTCCTGACCTCCCCCTTCTTCATGGCGGCAGTTCCCCTCCGTGGGGCTCCAGCCACCCAATTTCCCGGCGAAGTGCAGCTGGGGAGCTGGTCTCCTGACCTCCCCTTTCTTCATGTCCGGCAGCTCCCCTTCATGGAGCTCTGGCCACAGTGTAGCGACCCCAGGCGAGCAGGATCCCTGGCGACCACAGGCGGCGGCAGCAGCAGCGGACCCTCGGGAGGCGGCGGCAGCAGCAGCGACCCTCGGGAGCGGCGGCAGAGCGTCAGCAGCAGCAGCGGACCCTCGGAGGCGGCGGCAGCAGCAGCGGACCCTCGGGAGGCGGCGGCAGCAGCAGCGGACCCTCGGGAGGCGACGGCAGCAGCAGCGGACCCTCGGGAGGCGAACTTCGGGAGGAGCCCCTGGCCATAGAAGCGGCAGCGGAGCTCCACTTCTCCCTCGTTACCCTGTACCCTGTGTGGAGCAAAAGGCAGCCCCAGGCGATGCGGAGCAACAGGCAGCCCCAGGCGATGCGGAGCAACAGGCAGCCCCAGGCGATGCAGAGCCACAGGCAGCCCCAGGCGATGCGGAGCCACAGGCAGCCCCAGGCGATGCGGAGCCACAGGCAGTCCCAGACAATCCAGGCGTGGCATCCCTGGGCGGTGCGAGGCTGGCATCCTTGGGCGGTGCGAGGCTGGCATCCTTGGGCGGTGCGATGCTGGCATCCTTGGGCGGTGCGAGGCTGGCATCCTTGGGCGGTGCATGACAGGGTGGCAGCGGTCCCTCAGGAGGCGACGGCGGCAGCGGACCCTCAGGAGGCGACAGCGGCAGTGGACCCTTGGGAGGCAATTGCAGGAGAGGAGCCAGGACCAGCGGTGGGGCTAGGTTTGGCGCTCTTCTCAGCCGCGGTGACCCGGCCGTTTTCCCCCTTGCCCTTTTTAGCAGCCTGTGCAAGGGCAGCTGCGGACCGCCAGCCTTCTGTCCCGGTCCGTCCTGTCGTGAAGGGAGAGGCAGCTCCTGCTCCTCTCCCTCGGGTGGTGATGGTGGAGGCAGAGGCAGCTCCTGCTCCTCTCCCTCAGATGGTGGAGGCAGAGGCAGCTCCTGTTGCTCTGCTCCTGGTGAAGGCGGCAGGGGCTCCTCCCCTTCTGGCTGCGAAGGCGGCAGGGGCTCCGCTCCTTCTGGCTGTGAAGGCGGCAGGGGCTCCTCCCCTTCTGGCTGCAGCCGTGAAACCAGCAGGCATGCTCCCTCCGCTGGTGGCGGCGATGGAGGCGGAACCAGCAGGCATGCTCCCTCTGCTGGTGGCGGCGATGGAGGCAGAACCAGCAGGCATGCTCCCTCTGCTGGTGGTGGTGGGAGCGACACGTCGTCCTCCCATGGAGGTGGAGGTGGCACCAGCAGGAACTCTCCCTCTGCTGGCGGAGGTGGGAGCGACACACAGTCCTCCCAAGGCGGTGGAGGTGGAACCAGCAGGAACTCTCCCACTGCTGGCGGAGGTGGGAGCGACACACAGTCCTCCCAAGTCGGTGGAAGCGGAACCAGCTGGAACTCACCCTTTGCTGGTGGCGGCGGAACCAGCAGGCATGCTCCCTCTGCTGGCAGGTACCTGGGCTGTGGATGTTCGGCCTTCCCCCTTTTGGGCTATGGACGCACTGGCTCCTCCCTCTTGGGCTGTGGACGTTCGGCCTCCCCCCTCTTGGGCTGTGGACGGACCGGCTCCTCCCTCTTAGGCTGTGGACGCTCGGCCTCCTCCCTTTTGGGCTGTGGACGCACCGACTCCTCCCTCTTGGGCTGTGGACGCACCGACTCCCTCTCCAGGTCCGTGTCCCCTCTCTGCTTCCTTCTCACCTTTTCTCCCTTGGCCTGTGGAGGCGATGGGGTCTGCTGCTCCAGCAGCCAAAACCACCCTGATGCACAGGACACCCTACCCATGGTGTAGGCTTCCCAGAAGCAGGGGTCTTCATAGGGGCAGTCCCCCTGGTCATGCCCAAACTCCCTGCAGATGACACACAGGGGTCCCCTTCAGCTCGCCACTGCTCCTGTTCCGTGTCCCAGTAAGGGGGTCCCAGTTGGGTGGGGTCCCGTGACCACCATCTGCTCTCACCTCTCTCCTGCTGCTGCTTCTGGCAGCCCTTCCTCCTTCCTCTTCTTCCATCTTCCTTCCTCACACAAAAAAACGAAAAAAAACTAAAAAAACTGCAGTACCCTTCCTCTGCCTGAGTCCAGGAGTCGCTCGTGATCCCACCACTGCCACCACGTGTGACAGGGTGACTGGGCGGTGACGTCAGGCAGAAGCAGGAAGGAAACTGACACCAGGTAAGTACTGCAGTTAAAAGGCGCTTGTGCCGTTTTTTATTTAATAACAAAAATAAATCAAAAGTTTAAACAAAAAGAAAACACTGCTCACAGAGCAAAATAAAAGGTTTTAACAAAACAAATCTTGCACCCAAACTACCAAGTAAGACCCAGGTCAGGCTGAGCAACTGCCTTCACTGTTCCTGGATTTTCTTTTAGTTTACTTTCGTTTTCGCTCGCTCTCTCCGCTCTCGTTCCTCCTCTTGAACACCAACCACCTCGAGCTGGACAGCTGCAGGCTTTTTATATTCAGGTGACCATCTCCCGATTAGCAACCAAATAAATCACTTAATTAATTTGGGAGATGGCCACCTTCTGCACGAGTTTAAATTATTCCTGGCAGAGGACGAGCACCAATCTCGCCTCTGCCAGAACACGTTTTTAAAAATAAACAAAATAACAAAACCATGGCTCGCGTCATTTAAAACACATAACTAAAACACAGAAATAACAGAATACACTGCGCCCATTGTCATAATAATAATAATAATAATAATAATAATAATAATAATAATAATAATAATAATAATACAAAACAAATACAGGGGCGGAGGGGGACCCCGTTCTAAAAATAAATAAACAAAACAATGTACAGGGCTGCTTGCCCTGTTACAGGGACAAAGCGACGTAATCTGTTCCTTCGTTTTGGTTTGAGAAAAGAACCTGGAAGAACCTGTGTTTTGTGTATCCATATCGTGAGTGTTTGTTTGTTTGTCTAACTGTGTCTTGTAATTTGTAGACGGCTAACACATTCCAGCACAAACCCGGAACAGCACTTCACTTGTATCATAAATAACTGTATTTGCACCACGAACACTAATTCACGTACTAACAGACTTGTGTATGTGTTTTGTGTTTCATGTCGGTGAATACTAAACGGGACTATTATTTCAGGACAAACCCAGGGATTACAATATAAGTAATACACACTGCTGTATTACTTAGCATCATTTATTGTTTACTGTTTGTTTTGCCATCAGGCACTGGACATACAAAACCCATTAAACAACTTTGCACCTGGATTATAATTGTCTGTCTGTTCTTTGATCACCTGCACCTGCACACTGTTAACCACTTTTCTGCTGTGGCCTGCATTACATACTGTATGTCTATGGTGAACGACAATCTGGCAACCACTCAAGTTCTTCTCTTTCATTATTATTATTTTTTTTTAATGTTCTGTGTTAAGTCGCTTTGGCCACACACTTTTTTTTTGTATAGCCTATGTCACAGACTAATGCCATTGTCAGTTTTCTTGTTGTATAGATTCACTTTGTATCAGTTTTTTGTTTCACTCCAAGTACATCTGTTACAAAGAATGGAACAAGTAACCGACCCTCCTGTAACACTCTAGTGGACGTACTATAAATAAATAATTAGTAAATGTGGTATTTCTTACATACACTGGGGCAGGGTGGTGCAGGGGGAGTCGGTTAAAGGCTACTATCTGGAGTGCTAGATGTACTTGGAGGTTAGACATGATTCTGAGAAATCTAATGAGAACACAAGGGTGCTTTAAACTTCTATGAGGAACATTTTAGTTTTAAACAAAGCCCAGGGTTTTTTTTTTTTGTTCAAGCCAAAGGAGACTGAATGACTGAGCAAGCTTTGCGAATGCATTTTGTTTAAAATAAAAACAAGCACTACGTTAACCCATGTTTTCCTGACTGTTTAAATCTGTGTTTTTGCTACAGTTATGTTTTCAATGGTAACTTAAAAATAGCCTTTTTTCCATTTGTAGTACAGTTTTAAAGTCTTTAGAACCATAACGATATATGTATTGCATTACTGTGCTGTATCCTTGTATTATTTGCCAGATTGAGGATGTCGAGAGCAGGTGTACACATTTATTAAAACCATTCAAAACTAATTTTCAGAGTTATAGATATTCAGACTTACCAACAACCTCCACTCCCAAGGTGTATGTAACTCTGACACTCTGCTTATTATCTGCTACAGCACAGTATTGAAAGGGAGTTAAAAAAAAAAACATGCCTTTCATATACTGCCATGTACAGCTCCTGTTGATTTGCAGTGCTGAGAGTTACAGGGGGAGTGGGATGGATGTAGAAAAAATGGATGGCTTTTAAAATCATTGATTTATATGACTTTATTTCTTGAGTTGCAAAAAAGCCATGCCTTTCATATACTGTAGGCCAGGAGTTCCCAAACCTGTTCAGCCATATTAGGCACTGCGGCACACTATTAGCACTTCTTAAGAAAAAAATAAATAAATAAACTTTAACACTGTAAATAAACTTAAGCCAACTTGTTCTTTTTTCATCTGAATCTTATTTTTTCTTTTTGTTATTATATACTGTATATAAAAAATACATAGGATGTGTTGCTTCTGCGGCCCACTCGGGAAACCCCTGCTGTAGTCTACAGTACCACTATTGCTCAGTCCTTTTTGACTTGAGACTTGAGACTAGAATTGATGCCTGAGACAGACTATAGACAATTTGGTGTAAATGTGCCCCCATCTACAGGACTTTGAAACTTTGATAACCACGGTACTCAGATTGTAATTTTTTTTTATTCTTCGAAGGTGTTTATGTTATGTCTCTTTTGCTGAAAAGCCTTATGCTGCTTTTTTATACATAATGCAACTTCATATTGAAGCACAGGTGTTGACAAATTGTCTATTTGGTTATTTACTAGATTTTGTACAAATTGAGTTTCCATGCTATATTATTATCTATTCAATTGAATATACAGTATTATATATATATATATATATATATATATATATATATAGAGAGAGAGAGAGAGAGAGAGAGAGAGATACATTTTATGCCACTTTATTGCTGCTGACAAAGAGTTAAGGAGAGTACATGACTAAGATAACTTCATGCATATGAAGGTGCTCTTTTATTTATAATGGCTGAAACACAAAACCGTTCTCTACTAGCCAGGTAAAATTGTTTTGCTTAGTTTTATATACTGTATGACTAGCTGGAAAATTGACTTAATAGACACTATTATATTATACAACAACAGTGAATTGTTTCATGAATGGTCTACTCCCAATGAAAATCCAAACATTAATACATCAAACCATAAAAAAAATATTTCTGGGTAAATGGCTTAGGAAATTGTTGGTATATAACATCATTTTGTTCTTTGATTTATAGCAAACAAGAATTGTTCCTTTCCTCTATGAATAAATGTAACACTAGAGTCAGCAAACAATACCTATAGTTGACAAAAATGGTTTGTCTGTACAGCAAATGTAAAAAATCGACCTCCTATTTACAACATGCAAACAGCTCCCTGTCAAGTGTCTTACTTTGTACAGTAGATACAGTATATATATCTATAAAGATAATCATTTTTAAATGGCATACTGCTCTTCATTTCCCTTGCTATTTACATACTTGCCAACATTTGGAAACTGTTCAGCGGGACGCTGAGGGGGTGGGGGTGTTATACGCATCATACACATGGGAGGGGTCATGAGCAAAAACACTCTGTCATATAATAATAGATGTATCCCCTCAACTCAACACCACACGACCAGCATGACAGTAAACAGACACAATGAAGTGTTCTTACCTTTGTATACCGGTAAGTTAGTGATCAGCAGATGTGTCAGCCACACGAAGAGCACAGCATGTGGTTTTCACTAAAATGTAGCATTCTGCTTTCTAACTGAGAACTTGCTTTGAAGACAAAAATATTAATATCCCCTACAGGTCTTGTTTTCCCCCAAAATTTGCATGTGCTTCTTCAATTGTCTGGAACCTGGGGTCTTGTTACTGACAGCAACACTTGCACAAATAACACTAATATCCTGTCATATCTGACAGCAGTTAAAGCCATTGTGTGCATGAATCATAAAGAACACTGCAATATTAATTATTAATGTTCTCATTGCATGTTAGAAATGTTTTATATTTGTAGTGACACCGTGCTAATCATTATTGCAGCACAGAGGTACTGTTATATTGCTGACAATGTAAAATGCCCTCAACATTTTACTTATTTAATATACATTTCATGGCTAATTTGGCCCTGATTATTATTAGAATTATGTCACCTGTTTGATTAAATTCATTTTTAACGGAAAAAGACACCAGAAAATTGTAAGTGTTGTCCTTGATGAAGTGCTCTCTGGCAGTCTACTAGCCTGTGTCTTTTATTTTTTTCCCCATACCTTTCTTAGGCTATTATTCACCAAGGAAGATGTTGGATTGCGTTTGTCTATTTCTTCCAAAATTAAATTCAAATCTCCACACATTACCAAAGGGCCTTCCTGTTTCAGAAAGATTTTATGAATAATTAGTTCAAATTCTGACCTTGGGTTGTTGGTGATTACTATAATGTTACTGGCTCATGAAAGGGGTTGCCTGTCACGATTTAACAACCTAGGGAACTGTTATAAAATGTACACATAGACTTAGAATTGAGAATGTGTTTTAAATGAAATCGTTACACATTCTAATTTGATAAACAGGAAATTAAACCAAAACCAACAAAGTAGACGTGGACCACCATTTTAATGCATTAGCTGTACTATGTTTCAAATATATACAGTGCCTTGCATAAGTATTCACCCCCCTTGGACTTTTCCAGATTTTGTAGTGTTACAACCTGGAATTAAAATGGATTTAATTGGGATTTTTACCATTTGATTTACACAACATACTTAACACTTTGAAGGTGCAAAATATTTTTTTAATGTGACACAAAAGTGAATTAAACAAAAAAAAAGACATTTGTTGGTTGCATAAGTATTCACCCCCCTGAGTCAATACTTGGTAGAAGCACCTTTGGCAGCAATTACAGCTGTGAGTCTTTTTGGGTAAGTCTCTACCAGCTTTGCACATCTGGATCCTGCAATTTTTGCCTTTTCTTCTTGGCGAAATTACTCAGGCTCTGTCAAGTTGGATGGGGACCGTTGGTGAACAGCAATTTTCAAGTCTTGCCACAGATTCTCAATTGGATTGAGGTCTGGGCTTTGACTGGGCCATTCTAAGACATTCAGTTTCTTGTTTTTAAACCACTCCAGTGTAGCTTTGGCTGTGTGTTTAGGGTCATTGTCCTGCTGGAAGGTGAACCTCCGCCCCAGTCCCAGGTCTCTTGCAGACTGAAACAGGTTTTCCTCTAGAATTTCCCTGTATTTGGCTCCATCCATCTTACCCTATCCTGACCAGTTTCCCAGTCCCTGCCGATGAAAAGCATCCCCACAACATGATGCTGCCACCACCATGCTTCATCGTAGGGATGGTGTTCTCAGGGTGATGAGCAGTGTTGGCTTTGAGCCACAGATAGCGTTTTGCGCAAAGGCCAAAAAGTTCAATTTTGGTCTCATCAGACCAGAGAACCTTTTTCCACATGTTTGCTGTGTCTCCCACATGTCTTTTGGCAAAATCCAAACGGGATTTGATATGGGTTTTTTTCAGCAATGGCTTTCTTCTTGCCACTCTTCCATAAAGCCCAGCTTGGTGGAGTGTCCGGGTTATAGTTGTCCCATGGACGGTTTCTCCCATCTCAGCTGTGGATCTCTCCAGCTCCTTCAGAGTTACCATTGGCCTCTTGGTTGCTTCTTTGACTAATGCCCTCCTTACCTGGTCACTGAGTTTTGGTGGACGGCCTTCTCTAGGCAGAGTTGCGGTTGTACCATATTCTTACCATTTTTAATAATGGATTTAACGGTGCTCCGGGGGATGTTCAAAGTTTGGGATATTTTCTTATAACCCAACCCTGATTGATGCTTCTCCAGAACTTTATCCCTGACTTGTTTTGATAGCTCCTTGGTCTTCATGATGTTGTTTGTTTAGATATGCTCTCTAACAAACTCTGGGGCCTTCCAGAAACAGATGTATTTAATCTGAGATCATGTGACACTTTAATTGCACACAAGTGGAATCCATTCAGCTAATTATGTGACTTCTGAAGGCAATTGGTTGCACCAGAGCTTATTTAGGGGTGTCACAGCAAAGGGGGTGAATACTTATGCAATCAAGACTTTTCAGTTTTTTATTTGTAAATAATTTTGAAAAATATGTAGATTTTTTTCCCCACTTCGACATTATGGACTATTTTGTGTAGATCAGTGACAAAAAATCCTAATTAAATCCATTTTAATTCCAGGTTGTAACACTACAAAATGTGGAAAAGTCCAAGGGGGGTGAATACTTATGCAAGGCACTGTATATATATAATCCTAAGCAATGTTGGAAAATGACATACTTTCCGTAAAATATGCAGGACTGATTTTAATGGTGGTAGTAAGAATGATGACGTTTGTGGTAAGCATGAGAGATCACAAAAACACCAAAAAGCCAGTGACATTCAGAAAACTAGAGCTTCAATAACATATTTTGTTGCCAAAGGAAAAACGGAGATCAAGAAAGTTACATATGCAGAGACCTTTACATGTTGTGACTAGTTCAGCACATCTGTAGTAGACATGTTCCCAGACTCACAAATTGTAAAGTACTCTGCAAGTCTAAAAATCACACACATAGTCAAAGAGCATTTCTATTGCAAGCATCAACATTGCTTTAGAAATTCAGATTGATTGTTGAATCCACCACCTTCTCTCCCTCCTCATCCACCAAGAACCTCAGTGTCATCCTCGACCCCTCTCTCTCCTCCTCTCATCTCTTCTCTGGCACACTCTTGTCGCTTTTTCCTCAGCAACATACACAGAATTCACCCCTTCCTCACCAACTACTCCACGCAGCTCCTAGTTCAGACCCTGGTACTGTCCCGCTTTGACAACTGCAACTCCCTCCTGGCCAGCCAATCCATCCACTCCAGCTCATCCAAAACTGTGCTGCTTGCCTTTTTCTATTCCCTTCCTCATTTCTCCCATGCTACTCCACTCCCTCCACTGGCTCCCTATTGCAGCTTGTATCTAATTCAGAACTCTTGTACTTGCCTATTGCTGTCTCAACCTTTCTGTCCCCTCCTACCTCCAGACTATTATTTCTCCCTACACCCCCTCCACTTCTTTGCCACCGGCAGATTAGCTATACCCCCCTGTGACAAAGAGCGAATGAATCCGAATCAACAATCTCCCTCTCGACCTGTGAGGGCACTGTACAACAGGAACTGCGTGCTTCACACTGAATGGTTTGGCAGTTCATTCCGGGGGCAGTCGGAAGCCGGCCATTCAGGAAGAGGGCGGCGTCACGGTACCTGGAGCCATCCCCCTAGTACTGTGAGCGAAGTTTCAGTCATGAATTCGAGGAGACGTGATTGAACTAGCTATCGGAGGGGGCGGGGCTTAGGGTACTTTAGGGGGATGTGACGCCGTAATCGGTTCCTTTGTTGTGGTTAATGGGAGGAAACAAGGACGGGAACCTTGAATGAAGTATCGTTCCATTGATAAAAACACTTGTGTTTGTCTTTGCTAGACGGCTGATACGAAGCCGGGAGCTGCAGCCAGATGCCAGCCCGGACCTGAACGCACAAAAGCACCATCACTCAGAGCACCGCACCTGCACCAGAGCACACAGTCTGGAGACGTGTTTATGTGTTTGTGTTACGTGTTTTGTGTTTGAATTATTATTTCGGGACTGCAACCCCTTGTTTTTGGCGCTGGCAATACCCATTGCTGGGTAGAGCCAGCTTTATTATTTGAGTCCAGTTTTCGCTGGCAATACCCATTGCTGGGTAGAGCCAGCTTTATTATTTAAAAACCTTGCCAAGGATATTAAAGAACCTGACCTGTGAACTTTGTGTTTGTCCTTTGTCTGGAGCACATTGAATCACCTGTACACCGGAACACTGCAAACCACTTTGCAATCAAGTGTTGTCAGAATCGGGAGCATGGACATAGCCGTATTGACCACGCTGCTACAGGCACTGGAGCACAGACGAGAGATGGAGGATAGACAGAGGGCGGATAGGTACAAGGCGCTGATCGAGAGGGTCGGTCTCGGAAACGCACCCCAAACACCAGCAATACCTGTGATGGCGCTTCTAAAGCGGGCGCAAAGATGACGGCGAAGGATGACCCGGAGGCGTACTTGGTTGCCCTCGAGCGGTTGGCCACAACCGCGTTATGGCCGAGGGAGTACTGGGCCAGCCAATTGGGTCCCTGTCTGATCGGGGAAGCCCAGGCAGCCTACCAGGCTATGACCAACGAGGAGGCTAGCGAGTACGACCTGGTCAAACAGGCCATCCTCCGACGCCTGAATATCATGGGGGAAACACACTGGGTGCGGTTCCGGGAGTATCGGAGGCCACGGGAGACCCGCCCCAGGGTGGTCGCGCAAAAACTTTGTGACCACATGGTGCACTGGCTCCACCCTGCCAAAAAGACGGGTCAGCAAATGAGAGAATCCATCGTCCTGGAGCACTTCTGTCATGTGGTGGGCGCCGAGACCCAGACCTGGGAACCAGACCTCCCAGATCACCGACCTCAATGGGCCGGCCCACCTCCTTACCATGGAGACAGCGGTTGGCCCCCAGCTGGGGTAGATTTTCTGCCCCCGACCCGCTGCAGTATCAGCAGCAGCCCAGTGCCTTCTGCCCGGTTGTCTGTTTTAGGTGCAATGAGCCTGGACACATCTCCCACTTGTGCCACGCGGCAATGGAGTGCAACGTGGCGACATGCTATCTGGCATCTGAAGCAGGTAAGGAACGGGGAAATGGTCGGGATGGGCCTTGTATTATTGATGTGGTGGTTGGTAATGTGAGTACCCAGGCTTTAGTGGACTCAGGGTATGCACAGACCATAATTCAAACGTCTCTCTTAGGCGGTATGCCGTGGTAGCCACAAGGCAAGGTGGGGATCTCCTGTATCCATGGAGACACGGCGACATATCCCACCCTAAAAGCATACGTGTCGATAGGTCAGACACAGCGCCACCTCACAGTGGGGGTGGTGGAAAGGCTGCCGCACCCCGTAATTCTGGGCCGGGACTGGCCACAGTATCGGCAATTACTCCAAAAGGCAGTCCCGACCGCACACGTAAACGTGGCAGACAGAGCAGGGGAAACAATTGGTGATATTTTCCCCCTGCAAGCCGACCTATTTAATTCCCTTTTTTGTCCTAGGAAAACAAAGAAAGAGAGACGGATTGAAAAATGGGAAGGTGCATCTCTGAAACGAGGCTGGGGACTGGTGGGAGAGAGCACGGATGGTATCAAACGCCACTCACGGGGAGTCGGTACACAGTGTGACCGAGAGGGCGAGATTACTGGGCCATCCAGGGCAGATGTTACTCCGGCCCCTCTCAATGTACCGGACATGTGGGGCTCAAGCGTGGACCTAGTGTGGGACCAGAAAAACGACCCCACACTGGTGCACGCTTGGGGACAGGTCCGGTCTATTGAAGGTAAGGATGTTGAAGGCACTGGGGCGCTGGTATATCCGCACTTCATTATCAAGGGGCAATTACTGTATAGGGTAAACCCTGCCACGGGCACAGTACAGCCTGTAACACAATTGATGGTTCCCCCGTCGTGTCGGCCCGAGGTCATGAGGCTGGCGCATGACATCCCCTTTGCATAAGAACATAAGAACATAAGAAAGTTTACAAACGAGAGGAGGCCATTCTGCCCATCTTGCTCGTTTGGTTGTTAGTAGCTTATTTATCCCAGAATCTCATCAAGCAGCTTCTTGAAGGATCCCAGGGTGTCAGCTTCAACAACATTACTGGGGAGTTGGTTCCAGACCCTCACAATTCTCTGTGTAAAAAAGTGCCTCCTATTTTCTGTTCTGAATGCCCCTTTATCTAATCTCCATTTGTGACCCTGGTCCTTGTTTCTTTTCAGGTCAAAGAAATCCCTGTCGACATTGTCTATACCTTTTAGGATTTTGAATGTTTGAATCAGATCTAGTCTTCTTTGTTCAAGACTGAATAGATTCAATTCTTTTAGCCTGTCTGCATATGACATGCCTTTTAAACCCAGGATAATTCTGGTTGCTCTTCTTTGCACTCTTTTGAGAGCAGCAATATCCTTTTTGTAACGAGGTGACCAGAACTGAACACAATATTCTAGGTGAGGTCTTACTAATGCATTGTAAAGTTTTAACATTACTTCCCTTGATTTAAATTCAACACTCCTCACAATATATCCGAGCATCTTGTTGGTCTTTTTTATAGCTTCCCCACATTGTCTAGAGGAAGACATCTACCCCTGATGGTCTGTTTCATTTCACAACCATGCCGTTTGGGCTACATGGTGCGCCCGCTGCCTTTCAGAGACTAATGGACCAGGTTTTACGCCCACATCATGAATATGCAGCAGCTCCACCTGGCGGGAGCATTTGGCTAGGGTCGCAGCCGTCTTGCAGTCTCTGAGGGTAGCCCGGCTGACAGCCAACTTGGGTAAATGTGCATTTGCCAAAGAAGAAACCCAATTTTAGAATTTATTATGGGACATGGGCAGGTGAAACCCGTCGCCACTAAAGTCCAGGCTTTGATGGACGCGGCAATCCCGAAAACCAAGTCCCAGGTGAGGTCTCTCTTGGGATTGGCCGGTTATTACAGCCGATTAATCCCCGAGTACGCCACAGTGGTAAACCCTCTAGTGAACCTCACTAAAAAGACTGCACCAAATTTAATTAAATGGACAGGGGAATGTAGGGGGCCTTTGATACCATTAAGCAATAACTCTGCCGAGCCCCCGCCCTGATCACACCAGATTTTGATAAGGAATTCCTCCTCCACACCGATGCTTTGGATGTTGGTCTGGGGGCGGTCTTGTCCCAGCAGGTCGACGGAGTAGAACACCCCATCCTCTACAGCAAGAAAGCAAGAAAATGCTCCCTCAGGAGCACAACTACTCCGTCATAGAAAAGGAATGTCTGGCCATTAAATGGGCCACTCAGACCTTATGCTACTACCTCTTGGGTCATTCATTCAATCTCGTCACTGACCACGCCCCACTCCGATGGTTAAGCACGATGAAGGATAGCAACGCCCGGATAACTCGGTGGTATCTGGCGCTGCAACCCTTCATGTATTTCATGACACATCGTGCAGGGAAAGACCATCAAAATGCAGATTACTTTTTCCGGGAGGGGGGTGTAATGGGTAAGGTAGATTCAGCCGAGTGTTCCTTCGGCTCCACTCTGAGCCGTGGGATATGTGACGAAGAGCGAATGAATCCGAATCAACAATCTCCCTCTCGACCGGTGAGGGCACTGTACAACAGGAACTGCGGGCTTCATACTGAATGATTGGGCAGTTCATTCCGGAGGCAGTCGGAAGCCGGCCATTCAGGAAGAGGGCGGCGTCACGGTACCTGGAGCCATCGCCCTAGTACTGTGAGCGAAGTTTCAGTTATGAATTCAAGGAGACGTGATTGAACTAGCTATCGGAGGGGGCGGGGCTTAGGGTACTTTAGGGGGACATGACGCCATAATCGGTTCCTTTGTTGTGGTTAATGTGAGGAAACAAGGACGGGAACCTTGAATGAAGTATCGTTCCATTGATAAAAACGGTTGTGTTTGATACGAAGCCGGGAGCTGCAGCCAGATGCCAGCCCGGACCTGAACGCACAAAAGCACCATCACTCAGAGCACCGCACCTGCACCAGAGCACACAGTCTGGAGATGTGTTTATGTGTTTGTGTTACGTGTTTTGTGTTTGAATTATTATTTCGGGACTGCAACCCCTTGTTTTTGGTGCTGGCAATACCCATTGCTGGGTAGAGCCAGCTTTATTATTTGAGTCCAGTTTTCGCTGGCAATACCCATTGCTGGGTAGAGCCAGCTTTATTATGTAAAAACCTTGTCAAGGATATTAAAGAACCTGACCTGTGAACTTTGTGTTTGTCCTTTTTCTGGAGCACCTTGAATCACCTGTACACCGGAGCACTGCGAACCACTTTGCCACACCCCCCTTTGCTCCCCTGCCTCCAGAGTGTCCTGTCAGAAATGTTCCTGAGCCTGAGGTCACAGTCTCCTGGCCCTACACAAGGAAATGGAGATCGCCCTCTGTGTATTTCCGGGTATTATTTGATTAATTGTAGCGCGATTTAACATAATTTGGTAAAATTAATGTGACTATATGTTCAAGTGAGACCTGTTAATATTATTTTGTATGTTTATGGTAACAGTTAAGTTCCATGTCATAGGCTCTTTTATGACTTTAAAGAGCAAAAAAAAACCACTCTTCCTGTCTGCTGGTGGCAGAGTAGTCCCATTCTATAAGGAGTTATCGACTACTTTCACTTTTGACCTCTGACGTCATAAACATGACTGCCATTGACGAAAACTTTTTCTTTGAATAATGTTTAAAGATTGACCATTCATAAACATGTACAGCAAGTTTCAGAGCTCTAGCATAAGCAGTTTCGGAGGAGAAGAGTTTTGAAAATGACCAAGATTTTGCAAAAATCCAAAATGGCTGCCAATCAATGTGACCTACATGCTTCAGGGTCAACTTCCCATAGGTATCTACCAACGCTCCAAACGGCGAGTCTCTACGTGCAACGGTTTTCATTTTATAATATAATAATAATAATAATAATCTCTTGAAGAACAATAGGCTTCCAGCCATTCTGCTTGGAAGCCTAATAATAATAATAATAATAATAATAATAATAATAATAATGTGTTCATATACAGCAATTGTGTGTTCATTTAAAATAGAAGATAGTTGACAATGAAATGTTACTGACAGTGGTATTATTGATCCTCTGCCTGCCTCTCTAGTTACTGTTTTTACCATCACAGCATGTTAACTCTACTTGCAGACAATCCATTAAGTATTAACTAAAGCATAAAGCTTCCACAATCTGATTATTTAAATTTGTGCAACCATAATTGTTTTCTTTTTGTTTTCCAAAACTTTCAGAACAATTTCAAAAACAATTTCAGAGAATTATTTATAAATCTAATATAAACTGTATTTGTAACCTAATGAACTCGAGTCTCATCTGAAAAAAAACATGCCCTGTCATAGTATAACTTTTTAAACCAGGCAGCACTCTCTAAAGTGGTGGCTCTCAAACTTTACGGTACTGCGACCCCCTTCTACCAATAAAAACGACTTCACGACCCCACTGCCATGTCTTACTGCAGAATTGTTAGCGTTGATAAGTACAACATGCAGAGTAATTGCTTATTTTACAGCCAATAGTATACAAAAATAATATATATATATTTTTAAAATGCATTACTTAATGGGGGGATGAGTGTGCATGGATGAACACAAAGCTTCAATTTGGGACAATCATTGCAGGGGTAAGTATTTTTTATTTAAAAAAAAAAAAAAATTAATCTCTACTGTGAATAGTGCGCAATGTATCAAACTGTGTGACTGATATCTGTGTTAAGACTCCAAGATTGATACATCAAGGCTGTGGGATCAGTAATATCTTACTATATTATCTCTGTGTTTTGAACTTATAAATAAGCTTATAAATAAGGCTTTATTTGGTACTGGGTCTGCACACCAGTTGCCTGTTTGTCCTGTGTTGGTAATTTTGACATTATATGATATATAAAAAATATAGGAAATAATCACAGAAAATGCTCCTGTAATAAATTGATTTTTAAGTTTTTATCTTCAAAAAAACCCCAAGAGCTTAGGCCCCTGGACCCCTGCTTAAAGTTGCCCCATCCGCCCCCAGAATCGAAATGTCGCCCCCTGAGGTTCACATTATAAAAATGAAATGTAAACTTCATTAGCCTACATTTAATAATAATAATAATAATAATAATAATAATAATATGGGTTATGCAGGTTAAGGCAACATACAGCATGCAGTCTTTGCATAACAACAATGTATAATATTTAGGTGATATTTTTTCTAGAAAAATAAGCTGTTTCCTGCAAATGAAAAATTAAAGCAGACAGGCAGATCGGTAATAGATATAGATGTATATATTTCAATAGCAGTACTTTTATTAAGCAATGTTTATTAACCTGGATAAAAGGGAATGTTTCTGTGTGCAGAGATCGAATGATTCTTGGTGTTAGATCTCCCTCCTAACCTGTGAGGGCACTGTGTAAAGGGAACAGAGTACCTTTAACTAAATGGCATGACAATTTATTCCTTGGGGTAGGTGGAAGTCGGTTATTTAGGAAGGGGGCGGAGCTATGGTACCCAAAGTCAATGACCTGGACGGGAGACAGCGTGGCATCCGTGGATTGGAGGAGCGGATGTGCTCGTTAACCTAGGGGTCATGGGGGAGGGTATATAGGGGTCATAGTGTAAGCAATCTGTTCCTTTGTAAATGGTTGGATACGACCTAAAAGGAGACCCTGTTGTTGCTGAAAACTGTGAGTGTTTGTCTTGTTTTTGTCGTAACTGTTGTCTGTTTTAAAAGACTACCAGTAACACGGTCCAGAGCTGTAGCGCAAGCCAGCATCAACCCGGACATCACTGTCACCCCTGCACCACTAGCACTTATTCACTGTCACTAAAAACTGTGTTCTGTGTTTAGTGTGGGTGTACGTACAAAACTGGACTTTTGGTTATGGTTCAAACCCGGAGATTATAATTACCGAGTGATACACGCCGCTGTATCACTCCAACATTACTATTTACAGGTGTTTGCCATAAGGCACTGGACATTGCTAATTATTCAATAAACACCCTTGCACCTGGAAATTGTTGTCTGTCTGTTTTGTATCCGCTCTGCACTGTACTCACCTGTATTCACTTACCACTCTGTCACAGGAATGATGAAGTGCTGCTGTGCCAGAGTCGCTGCAGGCGACATGCTGTAATTTGCAGCACGGGTAGGAACATGCAGATCTCACTGTAAATGTTATTATGATCTTATGACAAGGTCTGAGGTCAAACACAGCACAAAATGACTGTCATCTACACAACATGGCCATGACAAATCGACAGTCCACTGCACATGGGCTCAATATCCACTTCAGGACAGCAAGTGACCAAATTGTGTGAAACATCAAGAAGATCAGATCATTGATAATTGCCTAGATCACTAGAACTGGCAGTTCTGTGATTGGACACCTGTTTTGTTCACAGATAAATCAAGATTCTATCTGTCCACTAATGATCGACATGTTCAAATATGGAGAGCCTATGGAGAACAATTTCCACAGTCGTTGCATGTAACCATTTTGGAGGGGACTCACTTATGGTGCGGGGAGGTATCTGAATTGGAGGTCACAGATCTTTTTGTGCATCCAAGGGGGAACTTTACAGCTCAAAGGTACATAGACACCATCTACAACCCTGTAGTTAGACCATTTTCTTCTGCAATGAGCCTTGAGATCTGAATCAAGATAATACCCATTGTCATGGATTATCTTAAGCAGAAGACTATAACGTTTATGGACTAGCCAGTGAAAAGTCCAGACCATAATCCCAAAGAACACCTTTGGGACCTTCTAGGGCATTGTGTTCATTGGCGTAACCATCCTTGGGAGTTGCATCAACATCAAGGGAGCCCGTAATCAATATTATTTTTTCCATGGGTCACATGTTCAGATGCATGTCACTTATCAGTTAATTGCAGTGTGTAAAGGGTGCTTCCTAGAAATTATATTTGAAATGTTACTCCTTTAATATATTATTTTTAATTTTTTCCATATTCCCATGGTCAAAGAGCAACTTAAGCTAACACAGGAAAAAAAAAAAAAAACATGGTATCAAAATCTCATGCCTAGAATACTGTATACTAATATAACTTTATTGAATGTGACGTGGTATCAAATTAACTTGAGGCATGGATCAGCATTCTCAGAAATATTGGGAACATCAGAAGTGCAGCATAAGAAGATTTGTTGGTAAGGCAAAACAAATCTAAAAACAAAATTACAGCTGTGAGTCATACCCTGTCCCTTCATGGACATTTTCCTGGTTCTTGCCATTCAAGCCATGTTAGCCTCATTGGTTAGCTAATCAATTAATAAGTTTGTTTAATTAATAAAAGGGTGCTGTTTGCTTCTGTTAGAGCAAAGGGCATAAGTTTTCTGTGTTGCAAGGTTACAAGGTTATGTCTGTTGCTAGGCCCCTACTAAGATAACTTTGATTTTTCATTTGTTTATTTTATGTTTTGGTTTCTGTAATTATCTGCTTGTTAGTCAGACCATTGGCTGCCTTGTCATTTTCTTAAAATAAATACCGGCACTTGTTTATCAAGTGTATCAACATAAATATGTTATCCAAAGGATCGCTTGAAATATGTACTGGGTCTTTCCCTTAATGTTGTTAAAAATTGAATTGTATACAACAAATGTTAAGTTTCGAAGACATCAAAATATGATGTGTGAGGAAGTTGTATGTCAAGGCAGGGACCGCTGGCATTGTCAAACATGATGCTGCACATCCCATTTCCACAGGGCCTACATGTTGCCTTTTTGTATTGTTCGTCAAGGGGTTCCACTGTGCCATGAGAGCAGACATGCATAAGAACAGATTTAAGAAATGTGAAGTTTTTAGGCATTAATTAAATGGAATAAAATATTTTAATTACTCAACACAATACAATGTGTTCCCTCAGTTTCCCTTGCTTATACACAATTATTGAGTATCAATCAATACAAATCTGACAGTGTTATTAATATAGAACCTGTCATGCTCAGACTAACTAAAACTAATTTATATTACATAAGCAATTATTATTTCACCACAGGCTTCCCTGAGTAATCTCAAAACATTTACATTTCTTTATTCATGAATTTATAAAACAAATCAAAGATATGATTTTATAGTCGAGATGTACTCACCTCTAGACTGACGCTGATAAAAACACTGAAATCTCAAAAGCAAGCATAACTCTTTGTGCAGCTCAATTAATAAAGCCTTTACTTGTAGTCTGTAAGATCAATTGTTAGAAAGTATTTTAATACAAATGCACAGCTCTTCTAATAATTATAGATGTGATAGCCTTTCTTTAAAATAGTATTGGATTGGAGTTAAGAACCCTACAACTTTTACCAGTCAAATTTCTTTTTTTTTGGAAGTGGGTAACCGCTGCTTAAGCAATACAGAGAGACATGGGAGGTGGAGTTCAAACGCAAGCACAGGCACAGGATTTATTAACACAAAACAAAGTAAATAAACAGGTCATGTGACGCTACCAATGATGGTTGCGCACAGAGGACACAAAGAGCAGGCTGTACAAAAGGCAAAATAAAACACAGTACAAAAACTACAAATAAAAGGTGCCACACAGGGCAAGCACTAGCCTTATAAACGAGGCGTCCCGCTCCAGGAACCGGCTACACTATGTAACCTTCGCTATACATTACTTGGGATCACTATCCCCTAAATGAATCTACTGATGAGCCGGTATTCATACAACGACTCCTGCTTCTTCATACGGCCTTGACTGGGCATTGCCTTCACAAGCACCGCTTGCAGTTTCAGGGTTATGCGTAGCTGTCGTTCCTGCAGCGCGGACTCTCTCCTACTGAGTATATGCAGCTCCCCTCTGGCATGGCGTTGCAGTCGCCCCGATCCATCTCCACCGGATGTTTTTAAACTGACGAACACTCGGTCAAGACCCGCCCACCTGCTGATTGAGGACAGGCACAGCCAATCATCCACTGCCCCTCCTCTCAACCAAACCCAGCAGGCAGCAAAGTCTCAAATGAGCGCCAATCTGTAAACAATCAATTAATCGAACAAATAAACTCCAAAATGCACACAAAATAAACCCATTTCCCCATATAAATTACACCAACACTAATTTCCACATGTGCAGGGCAATCACCCTGCTACAGAAGTTTATTATTACTTTTTAATGCAATGCATGTTTAATTAAAAGTAAAAGGTTCTTATGATGTGTGACTTTCAAAGTATTAGCATAGTTCCTCCTTAATTACCATAAATGAGACTCAAAGACCAGCAAGATGGTTCACCAATCTGTGTGTGAGTGTCAGTTCACACCATCTTGGGTCACGTGGTGAATTATTGCAAGTTATTTTCCTTCACAATACACATGGCACTACATGTTTGCAAAGTTTAGTTCAATTCAGACTTGGGCAAAAAATATTTGCACTTGATCAATTATCGTACGAATTAAATTTGATCTGATTTTACATGTATTAAAATAAACAAAGGTATTATAATCCCATGCTGATCCTGAATGTTCTTCATACAATACACATTATGTAAAACATTCATACTCCAATTCATGACAAGATTCCACATATAGTTTTGTAAAAAATTGGGCTACATAACATTTACAGTGGTTACATATGAATTGTATGCATTGTAAATATGCTTTCCATTTCTCTTGTATTGTGAAGTAAGTTAAGGGGTTGGGGGATCCAGGGAAGGAGACACAGTGAGAGATGGAATGAGACTGACACAGCAGTGTAAATGAGTTAATGTGCACTTGCTTTAGCTCTATAATTGGTCATGCAAATGCATTAAAAAACATAATTACATAATTCACTATTATCAAATGCTTACATATTAGGTTAATATTCTGTTTATAGTTTTTAACTTCATTAGCTGCATTATGTTCCAAATGATGCAATTTTCTTGTTTTGAAATAGTCTGCTGAGTCAGTTTAATCTATTCACAGTGGAAAAATGCTACTTGGCGATATAGTAAATCAGTATTCTAAACCAGTAAGGCTTATATATCCACATTCTTATTTGTTGTGTTTTCAAATTCATATTTTATATACAGTATAAATATTTAAAAGTCAAAAGCTTCATCTTACAAGTACGGTAGGGTAGGTCATTCACTCCTTTAAGGTAATAAATAGTTGTCTCCCTTGTAAGGAAATGACTGAATGGTTTAAAAATGATCGATGTGTAGTTTTTGCTGATCGAGACAAGAGTATCATTGCCTAAATAGAAGGTTGCAGTTGCTCAAGCCAAACTTTTATAAGTAAGAATCAAAGTGACGATCCCCTAACTGAGACAGAACTGACAACAAAAAAAGTAAAATAGCTGCATTTTTAATGTATGTATTTACTTGGCTTTGGGGTTCATTCTGAATATAAATCAATGTGTTTTGTTGTGAAAAAGAATATACTGTTGTGCTTGAGAAATACATTGATTTATTTTAATAGTAGCGTTTTAGTTGTTTTGACTACTTTCAATATATCTATACAGAAATGAATAACCATGTTATCACTTTGTTTAAATGTAACTAGGAAATCTGCAGTTAGGATTCTCCTAGCAAAATAAAAGAGAGATATTGGAGCAATGGAACAGAACGATTTAAGCATGCAGACACCAGAAACAAAAAGGAGAATGTTGAAACACTTCTTAGGGTTCCTATTGAAACCTTTAACTATGTGAAAGGCACTCCTAGTAACATCAGCCCACACGGAAGCAATGTGTGGGGCAATGACACAATACTTCCAAAACAACATGACCAGGCAGCATTCCGGGACTGCTGATATAGAGCAGAAGATTGAGGTTAATTTAATCCACTTTTCATTGCTGTTGCCACCCAAGGCAGTCCCCAGACAGAGAACCTAATCAACAAAAAATATAGTTGCAATTTTAAGAAAATGGAATTACATAAATATTAATAGTTTATTAAAAGTAAATGCACTCTACTCTGGGTCCACAGTTGATCCTCATTAATTGTAACTGCATACAAAAGGAATGGGAATGTGAGTATAAACAGTACAACCAAAGGAGACACACACCCCTCCCTGCTGAAAAGCCCTTGTACACTTGTGCATTATGCCTTCATTTACAACCCAATTCATTAACAAAGCAGCTTCTTTTTGGCAGATCGATTATTCTGTCAGTTAAAACAATTGAACTGGAAGTTAGCCCAGTTCAGGAATGAATATTTTGTAAAAGTTATTATTATTATTATTATTATTATTATTATTATTATTATTATTATTATTATTATTATTATTTATTTCTTAGCAGACGCCCTTATCCAGGGCGACTTACAATCGTAAGCAAATACATTTCAAGTGTTACAGTCCAAGTAATAATACAATAAGAGCAAGATAAATACAATGACTAGTTCAAGCAAGTACAAGTGTGACAAAATACCATTCAATAATACAGCAGATAAGTGACAGTGATAGTTACATCAAGATATGATTAAATACCAAATACTACAGATTAAACACTTGGCAGATTACAGTACTCTGAAGTACAGGATTAAATGCAGTAAAATAGGGGGCAGATAAGAGTAAGTAAAGCACATTTAAAGGAAGGGTGAAAGTGTCCCAGGGGAGAAACAGAGGAGTTCTACAGGTGCTGTCTGAAGAGGTGAGTCTTAAGGAGGCGCCGGAATGTGGTCAGGGACTGGGCGGTCCTGACATCTGTAGGTAGGTCATTCCACCACTGCGGGCGAGGGTGGAGAAAGGCGGGCTCTGGAGGCAGGGGCGTAGAGGAGGTAGAGCCAGTCTTCTAGTGCAGGCGGGCGGAGAGGTCAAGTGGGGTGTAGGGAGAGATGAGGGTCTGGAGGTAGCTGGGTGCAGTCTGGTCAAGGCATCTGTAGGCTAGTACAAGAGTCTTGAACTGGATGCGGCGGTGATCGGTAGCCAGTGGAGTGAGCGGAGTAGTGGAGTTGCGTGGGAGAAGCGAGGCAGAGAGACACCAGGCGGGCAGCGGCGTTCTGGATGAGCTGGAGCGGATGGGTGGCGGACGCAGGGAGGCCAGCCAGGAGGGAGTTGCAGTAGTCTAGGCGGGAGAGTACCAAGGCCTGGACCAGGAGCTGGGTGGCGTAGTTGGTGAGGAAGGGTCAGATTCTTCGGATGTTGCTCAGGAAGAATCGGCAAGTGCGTGCCAGAGTGGAGATGTGCTGGGAATAAGAGAGGCAGGGGTCCAGGGTGACTCGAGGTTCTTAGCGGAGGAAGAGGGAGAGAGTGTGGTAGATTCAGAGGAACAGAGATAGAGAGATCAGAGGAGGGGAGGAGGAGGAAAGAAAAGGAGGTCAGATTTAGAGAGGTTGAGTTTGAGGTGATGCGAGTGCATCCAGGAGGAAATAGCAGACAGACAGGTATAGATACGGGAGGAGATGGTGGAGTCAGAGGTGGGGAAGGAGAGGAAAATCTGAGCATCATCAGCATAGAAATGGTATGAGAAACCATAGGATGCGATGAGGGGCCCAGGGCGGTGTAGAGAGAGAACAGGAGAGGACCCAAGACTGACCCTTGGGGGACTCCTGTTAAGAGAGGGTGAGGTGTGGAGGTTGCTCCACGCCAGGTTACCTGGTAAGTGCGGTTGGAGAGGTAGGAGGAGAACCAGGCCAGAGCAGTGCCAGAGATCCCCAAGTCAGCAAGAGATGATAGTAGAATAGAGTGATCAACAGTGTCAAAGGCAGCAGAGAGGTCGAGGAGAATTAGGACAGAGGAGAGAGAGGCAGCTCGGGCAGACTTAAGTGAGAGGGGTCGAGCAGAGAGTGGTTGGACAGGAAAGCAGAGAGCTGGCGGTGTACAGTCCGCTCGAGGGTTTTGGAGAGGAAGGGTAGGAGGGAGACAGGACGGTAGCTCTGGAGGGAGGTGGGGTCGAGGGTAGGTTTTTTGAGGATGGGAGTGATAGAGGCTTTTTTGAAGGCAGAGGGAGAGAGACCAGAAAGTAGAGAGGTGTTGAGAAGGGAGGAGATGAAGGGAAGTAGAGTAGGAGCAGCAGCTTGAAAGAGGTGAGTGGGGAGGGGGTCCAGGGCACACGTAGTGGGTTTGTGACCCTGGAGCAGGGAGGAGAGGTCAGAGTCTGAGAGTTCAGTTAAAGTGAAACAGATCACAACTGAAGGACTTTTTGTTTACACAGGATATAGTTGCTTGTATAGGTCTATCACAAAAATACATTTAATATACATTTGACTTCAGGCTAAAATTACAACACATAATTCAACAAATGAGGTGAGGTAAATCGGCAATACTCCCTCTAGCATTTTCTTATGGTAATTAAGGTTACTTCTTACAGCATTACTGTATATAGCTGGAATAATACCCTTCATTTCTGGACTGTCTACTTTGAGCTGTAAAAGCACAGTGAGAACTGGGGCATATAAGTATCTGTCTGGATGTACATATGTCACACGATCTTTTTTACATAGAAGATTCTGGTGAAGAAAGAGTTGGTATTGAGCCAGGAGAGCACTGACTCATACATTTTTCAAATATGTTCCTGTAGTTTAAACTAAAAATATTTAAATTTTGTAGGACTATAAAAAAAAAAATGTAATATTCATTACAAAAAAACTAAAACAAAATTTATGGCTTAAGCTTGATGCCACAAAAGTCGGGGACATAAAAAAAAAACACTTAAATTATTATTATTATTTATTTATTTAGCAGACACCTTTATCCAAGGCGACTTACAGAGACTAGGGTGTGTGAACTATGCATCAGCTGCGGAGTCACTAACAACTACGTCTCACCCGAAAGACGGAGCACAAGGAGTTTAAGTGACTTGCTCAGGGTCACACAATGAATCAGTGGCTGAGGTGGGATTTGAACAGGGGACTTCCTGGTTACAAGCCCGTTTCTTTAACCACTGGACCACACAGAACTTCTATGGGGCAGCTTGAAGCCACAAAAGTCAGGAAATGCCATACCACCCATAACTTAGCTGCTACCTCATTAGCTTCTGCAACATTTGCATTTACACTTCTCCCCAATGACAGGAGATGCATTTATGTTTGTTTTAAGTACAATAATTATAGGAGGCAGTGTGGTCCAGTGACCAGTTCAAGTCACCGGTTCAAATCCAACCTCTGACACTGACTGACTCATTGTGTGACACTAAGCAAGTCACTTAACCTCCTTGTGTTCCACCCTGCGGATGAGCTGTTAAATCAATGTCGTATTGTAATTGACTGTGCATATAATGCACAGTTCACAGCCTACCTCTGTAAAGCGCTTTGTGGTGGTGGTCCTCTATGAAAGACTGTAGCTCACAGTAATATACTTTTTTCACAGTTTTGACATCTGATTTTTGATGTCAAAACTGTAGTACAGATATAGCACAATTTTTAGTTTGCAGAGCTATCCATTTACAATTTCGCTTAACAAAGTATTATAATTAGGGCTTCTAGTTTTCAGTTTTTATTTTCCATCTCTCTCCCTCCCTTTAAACCTTAATTAATAGTTGTTAAGCTGTAACTGAATACAAAATTGTTTAAATTAGCAACACACTGTTAGAAATTAACGCAGTGGGAATTAATAAACTGAATTCGACGATTAGGGCCAGAATGAAATGCAGGTTCAAATAGAATCGGGTGAGATCAATGCACGTCATTTGTGAATCAAGATATGAGGGTAAAAAGAAACAACTTCCTTTGGTAATTAGTGTTTGATTAAGAAAGCAAATCGGCTCAAAATATGTTTAAAGGGACATCCCGTGACCAAAAATAAAACCTGTAAACTAGAAGCCCTAATTAAAATAAAATACAATATACTGTGGCTGCATGGTGATAATAATAGCTCTAATTTCATGTTAATGATTAATCTAATTTTGTATTTACAGTCGTTATGAGGGATTAATGCTTCTGTCTTGTTCTATTGAAATTCCTTTTGAAAATTATTTTGACGAAAGATCAGTGTTTTATCCCTTACATAAAAGGTATACTTGGGGACTGATAATAACTATAGATCCAGGTAAATAATAAACAATATTGTTTGTTGGGTATGGTGAAATAACATCTGGGGTTGATTTTATATATATCTTCTGTAGTTCTTCTCTCATTGTATCTTCCATTTAGTAATGAGGTGAGTCTGTAAGGCTGAGCGGAGGAAGAAGGTATACCACAAAAACAATAATAATAATAAAAAGAAGCTTGCTATATTTCAAGAAAAGGAAGATTGTGTTTGAAGTGTAGTGTTGCATGTGATTGTAGGGAGCCATTAAAAAGTTGTAGGGCCTTAGACATATACTCCTTGGGCCAAATTAACATGCTGGTGCACAGAGCAACAATGCATATGTTAAAGTTTTGTTAACATGGTCTCTAATACTCTGTTTTAAGTTTTTCTATTCAGTGGATTACAAGAAAAGCCTATGGGAGTTAGCCTGGAGTTATACGTTTAATTTAACCTTTACATTGACAATCCCACAAGAAAGTAAAAAAAGGACACAAAATCAGCAGCACTTTAAATCCTTATCCCCATACGACTAAAACAAGTGACGCAGCTCTGATTGAAGTTAAAGCTACTCACAAAGTCACTATCTTGCTTTTATTTCAAAATTCAGCCTGGCGTTGATCTATTACCTTAGATAAAGTAGAAACTATGATGAAGCATGGTAAAAAATGTTTTAAAAAAATCTGAAAAGCAGTTCTCCAGGTGTGGGGAAATTATGTTAAACTGCAAAATCACTGCGCAAAAACAGTAAAACCTGCCCAATCTGGTGTCACTTGGGACCGGAAAATAGTGACATATTAGACAGTGTGCTGGATTTACTATAAAAAGTCTAATACTGTACCTAGGAAAGGTACACTTAAAAAAAAATATATATATATATATATATATATATATATATATATATATATATATATATATATATATATATATATATATATATATTATATATATTACTATACATACACAATATAATAAACATAATAATGCCTCAGCAAAATCTTTACCTGCTATTGGCACGAGACTGTTTAAACCATTCCCATAGTTTTGTTTTTTATACTAGTTTTAAATCATGCCTAATTATACAGAATTATTATTATTTATTTCTTAGCAGATGCCCTTATCCAGGGCGACTTACAATTGTTACAAGATATCACATTATTTTTACATACAATTACCCATTTATACAGTTGGGTTTTACCGGAGCAATCTAGGTAAAGTACCTTGCTCAAGGGTACAGCAGCAGTGTCCTCTACCTGAGATTGAACCCACGACCTTCCGGTCAAGAGTCCGGAGCCCTAACCATTACTCCACAGTGCTGCCCGGTTTGTAGAGTGGTTGTAATAGACAATAACATATTTTAATTCTAATATGCTTCTTCCAGAAATTTTCCACTCATACAATTAATTTACTGTTATAAAAATATACACAATTTTCATCTACCGTAACTAATATTTATTCTAATACTGTGAACCCTGGGTCTGCTGTAACCGCATTCGGGAATGTTCTGTGACCCAGAGTCAAAGGTTCAACTGCAGCAGGTGTTCAGGAACATCAGAGTCAGGAGAATCTCCACCAATCAGAAGCTCAGCTTGC